>JAPZDZ010000014.1:12538738-12567422 GCA_029783805.1 Acanthurus tennentii
GATTTCCAGAATCTCCAACAGCTTTTAGACCGTCTCACACCTCAGCTTTGTCAGCTGGTGTCTGTAAGCATCCTTTTGTTGGATATGAAGCATGGCATATGCAAAAAAAAAAGTCTTCACACTATTCTGTAACAGCTCAGCCTCTAGGGGTCACTAGTGGAGCTTTCAGATTTTTTAGTGTACATTTTATCCCATACAAAGCATAATATAAAGCTTAACTAATGTTACCAGACTTGCAGACATTTTCTTGGTGTATTTTACATTAATATGCCTTTGTCATTTATACTGACAGGAAATTATGTACAAAAACATTAGACAAACACAAAGATTTTCATATATTTGGAGTCAGCTTTAGTTGTGGTCAGTGAACAAAGACTAGCTTATTATCACATGTACTTGTGTCATCAAGGTTTCTTGCTCTCGAAGATACATTTTTTTTTTCTTTTCTTCTCCTTCAGGTGGATGCACAGATGCACTACATTGTAGAGCGATTTCAGCTCGGGGAAAATGAAAAAAAGGCTCGAGGCTTGCTGGTTCAGCTCCTGCAAGAGGTTTTTGTGGAGTTTTTCCCAGGTGACCTTTTAAAACGCACATACTGCGTTCTTTCTGATATCTTGTCTAACACAGAGATAATAGTACAAAGCATTGTCTTTGATTGGCTCTCTCCCTTTATACACTATGTTTGGATGGTGTGCAGACAGTCAGATTCTGCCATTTGGTTCATCTGTCAACACTTTCGGCATCCACTCTTGTGACATAGACCTGTTCCTGGACCTGGAAAACACCAAGGTTTTCCAGGCACGTTCCAAGTCAACCACAGAACAGGTCTGATATTTATACATCTAGTAATTGTTGCTGTTAACTTAGAAGCTTTTGGATACACACAATTGATTGCCCAAGTGCAAAATAATTAAAATGTTAAGAGAGCTTGCTGTGTATTTAATCATCCTTCTTCCCTCTTCAGGCAGGAGAAGGCACATCAGATGATGGTCGCTCTGAGGACTCCATTCTGTCTGATATCGACCTGTCCACCGCCTCTCCAGCTGAGGTCCTGGACCTTGTGGCAACAATCCTTAGACGTTGTGTCCCCAGTGTGCATAAAGTCAATGTAGTCAGCAGCGCTCGTCTCCCAGTAGTCAAGTTCCATCACCGCGAGCTGAACCTGCAGGGCGACATCACTCTTAACAACAGGTCAGGAGGCGAGTCCTGGGATGTCCTCAATACTGTGTAGCGTCAAAAGTTTTTAGATGTGGCTAGAAATGTTGCTTCTATCTTGTCCACTGAGCAGACTTACATCCTGTATCCCTCACTAGACTAGCAGTGAGGAACACCCGCTTCCTCCAGCTGTGTTCAGGGGTGGAGAGCAGGCTGAGGCCTCTGGTGTACACCATCCGCTACTGGGCCAAGCAGAAGCAGCTGGCTGGTAAGATGAAACAATGTGCACTTTAGATCATCATGCATAGCATCAGTTCTGTTTACAAAAAACAGATGCCATTCTTTACATTCAGTGCAAGTGCACTGTGATAGTCTGGTGTATTTCAATCATTACTACATTTTTTGGACAATAGATGTCAGTAGAACCTCACTATCCCCTTGTGATCATGTGTGGATCTGTTTGGAAACAGTGATTTGTGATGCCTTTCAGTGGCTTATTATGTAAAATAGCCCAAGTATAGCTCCCTCTATGTTGTAACAGCACAGGCTGTGTTTCCTGATATAGAATAAAATCTAAGTAAGGGTGTTCTTCACTGAAGAGCATACTAATTACCTTTACTCCTGGGGCGTATCTCCTTCATTCCTTTTGATGAACAGCCTCCATGCTGCCAGTGCAGCTTTCAACAAGGCACTTGTGCACAGTGATTAGCAGAGCATAATGGAATCAGAAGCATGTAAGGGATTTGTATGATCCAAACTCAAGATTTTGGGGCAATATATCAACGATGCTGGTATCCTTAATTATAATGATTAAAAAAAAATCTTCATTAATGAATTCATTAAGTTTACTGCATTAACCTCTAACACACTATCATTTTTGTACCATACAATCAACAAACTTGAGAATCTCTGAATAAAAAAAAAAAACAGTTTGAAACTTAAACTATATGTGAAACAGTCATTAAGAATTAATAAGAGGTTTTAAGTGGTGATAATGACTTTGGAACGAGACGTGATTGGATCATTTATGGCTGATCCAGTGTCTATTTGCTGTATTACACATTACACAGTTTTAATGCTGTGGATAACCATGAAGAAAAGGAAAACCACAGCATGTTAAAATTACTTTACATTTATAGGCCTAAATTGCTGAACAAATACAGCAATTATTGTATGTGACTTTGCACTTGCATTGATGCCTTGTAACATCAGTGTAATCCAGCCACAGTTTTTTATGTCACTTGGCATTGACCTCACCCTGTAGGAAACAAGAGGACCAAAGACATGCAACAAAAACTAACACACCCTTACAAAGATGTTCATGCTTTTATCTTTACATACGTTTGTATAACACTGTAGTGATCTTAGTTTCTTTCTGACAACTATTGTAACACGAACATATTTGCATCATAACATATAGGTAATCCCAGTGGTGCCGGCCCCCTGCTCAACAACTACGCTCTAACACTGCTGATCATCTTCTTCCTGCAAAACTGTGAACCTCCCGTCCTCCCCAGTGTGGACCAGCTCAAAGACATGGCCTGTAAGTGCTGCATTGATCATATAATCCATGCCTCGTGCAAAAATAAAGTTGGATTCAACAAACTCTCTTATGTGTGCAAACGTGTTGGCTTGTTTCAACCAGATGAGGAGCACTTTTGTTTATCTATGTGGGCATTTGTATAAGACAAATCATAAAATTTAGTAAGTCTCCCATTCACTGTTATGTGAAATTATGTATTTAACAGTCATTTTTCCAGATATTTTTACATTTCTTTGTAATGTAGATAATTAAAATTGTCCCATACAATAAAAATGGAAATGAACCATTCTATTTTTGTCATCTTAGGTTAATGTTATCTTGTCAACCTGTTAAATAATTAAGACATACTTGCCTGTTTTTGCAGGTGAGGAGGAAGAGTGTGTAATTGAGGGATGGAACTGCACTTTCCCTAGTCAGCCTATTGCTGTGCCACCCAGCAAGAACACACAGGACCTCTGTAAGTGAGACTAATTAAAAACAGATAAAATATGATTTGTCAACCTGAACCAGAATATGCCTGATTATCGTCTAGTGTGAAGTCAGCTTAACTTCCTCAAACGGTCACAGAGGCATTTTTAATTTGAGGCTGCCCAGTACTGATTATCTGCCTAAATGATCCTGTAGTGTGAGGAATTCACAGTTGAGTTTTAATGTTACTGTCTCGATCAAAGCCCCCCAAAATTTGCAATCCTAAATACCAAAAATGTTTGATATTTACGTAGTTTGGGGTATGAAAGGAACTGCAATGGATATTGGTGTCACCAACTTGATGTAGCATACTGCTAAGTATGTAGCGTTAGCTCGCACAAGGCCTGTTTGGGACCAGATGTAACTTTACGTCCAGTTTGCCCCCAGTTAGCACTACAAAACATTTAAGCCATGTTGATTCCATCTTGACTTTGTCCACAGTATTTTTCATTTTTATTTTTATTTTTTTATTTTATTAAATTTTTTTTAATTTTTTTTATTTTTCATTTTAAATTTAATTTAATGTATGATCTAAAACACAGTGTTTCCATCACCACTTTTTGTGTACATGTGTATTTTCTCCATTTAGGCTCCCTGCTTTCTGGCTTCTTTTCCTTTTATGCCAAGTTTGATTTTGCCAGCAGTGTCATATCTGTTAGGGAGGGCCGTGCACTTCCAATCACTGATTTCCTCAGCCAGAATAAAGAGGAGGAGGCCATGCAAGAGGAACAACCCAACAAGACTCATCAACAGGGTCCCAAACTGGGTCCTCTGAATCTCTTAGACCCCTTTGAGCTCTTCCACAACGTTGCTGGAAACCTGAATGAACGCTCTCAGCGCAGCTTCCAGAGGGAGTGTCAGGATGCTGAGAAATATTGCCGCAGCCTGCAGTACCAGCGCAAATCCACCAAGGGGAAGTCCTGGGGGCTGGTGCGCTTGTTCACCCCCCACGGGGAGGTCCCACATGCCCGAACAGAGCAGCTGACCATCAGCATCCCCTTCAACTTAGCTTCACTCCCTGAGGCGCTGCGGAATCAGCTGCAAGCGGCAGGAGACGGTTTCAGGCTTCTTTGGTTTCAGAAGGTTTGTTTTGCTGTGGAGAGAGTCTTCCAAAGTGTTCTCAGGTGTCATGTCACCCCCTCCAAAGACACTGCCTCCGGTCAGACTTCAGCTGTGGATGCTGCTGAGAAAATGGAAACTTCCTCAGCTTCCCTCAACACGTCAGCAAATGACAGCTGTGACAGTGTTGAGCTCCAGAATGAAGCCAACCCTGTGGGTAAAGCTGCGGTTGGCTCCAAGAGGCTGCTGTCCTCCGGCAGTGATGATTCTGTGTCCCCTCAAGGCAAAAAGCCAAGACTGGCAAAAAGAGGCAAGCCTGAATTCCCTCACTGGATCTGCGAGCAAAGGCACAAAGTGTGGGCCGGCAGGAGGAAAGTGAGAAGGGAGTTGATCAAGGAAACGGACTCGAGGCCAGAAGGCAGCTGTATGGAGCTGGAGTGCCAGGTCACAGCTCACATTGTTGAGAAAGAGCCGGAGTTCAAGGAGCCCCTGGAATTCAAGGTTCAGGCACAGATGGTGGCTGGGACTGAAAGCACAAAGGCGGTGCTCAAGTTCGAGCCAACCAGTGACAAGACAGGAGTTTTTCATGATTTTTGTCATTTCTTGGAAGCTTTCCTACCTAAGATGGTGGAGACGTTGCTGGAGAAAGAAGTGGTCGGATAAATCTGAGAATTTTGTGTTTTTTTTATTGTTTTCTGTTTTGGCACTACTTTTATTTGTATTAGCCATTGAGAGTGTGACGTGAAAGAGGCCAGGCATCAATTATTTTAATTGTAAATATGGGCTTTGTCAGATGTTTGTAATGTTTTCATGTATACTGTATATGTGTTTGTTTTGGAAAGTTTTCCTGATGTAAGCCTACTTTTATGTTTGAGACGTGGCTCAGTTTTAGTACACTTCTGTTAAAAAAATGCTCTTATGTGATGAAGCTTAAAAGGAAAAAACTCAATGGCAGACATTTGTGTTTACATCATCACACTGTCTAATGGAATAAAAAAAGTCTGTAAAACCCAGTCTCATTCAAAAAACTGTAGTTAAGATTTGTAAGAACCATATATAAATATATTTTTACATTTAAGCGACATCTTTAGACAGTCACTTTATCATAAATAATCAGTAATACAAGTTTATGTAGTTGCAGGACTGAGGTTAGCGCTTTGGTTTAACATAGGTCATTGCCTGCAAGAAAGGGGCCATTGAGTGGAGCTTTTATCCAGTCGGGTCTTTGCTCATATGGCTGAGACAGATGAGAGTAATTACAGAGGCAGGCAGACTGCTTTATTATAGCACGACAAGAGGAGGCTGAGGGATGTGTAGAGCTCCTATGTGCTGATTAACATCATTCATCTCACTTTTAAAGGGAAATACACATGGCCAGCAGGTTGGATGGGGCTACGGATGGATGAACGGAGATGACTTTAATCATCAAGACGTTTCAGAGTGCTTCCTACATGTTAATCTGATGCTGGTCTGCACTCCTGATAGGGTGTTTGTTATTGTGACCGTGAAATTAAAGATAAGACAGGTATATGACCAAAGGAGTTAATTCATCTACGGTTCAGCAGATATTACTGTATCAAAAGTAAGAGACAGAAATGTGTGACAGTGCTTTAACCTTAAAAAAAATATATTTTTGCCCAAAATATTGTGGTTAATATTTGTTTGACTATTATCAGAAAGCAAATTAGCATTACAACTCCACTTGATTGGAGTATTATTTATAATATTATACTGGAATATTATCAAAATACAGATTCTTAAAGATGCTAGCAGAAAAAACTGGTCTTGTTCCTTACAGGATTAATCATAATAACAGTAATTCTCTTACATCAACAGCAGGTCAAACTTTTCCCTTAATCCTGTGATGTGACCAAACATCTACCTAATGGATTAGCACCACATGCTGTACATGTCATGATACTCAGTTGAGGAAATGGAGTTAGTTTTACATTTGTGATTTTAACACAAATGCCTCAATATTTATTGGATGAATTGCCATGAAATTTTAGCAAAGTTAACATGACAACACACAGACAAAAGATGGTGAACATGGTAAACATTAACATCTGTGGTAAACTTTATTTTGAAAATGCTAACATTCTAGTGTAGTTATTTAACTTAAAGGTCTGCTGTACATATGTTTAGTTTTACACAGCTGCTATAGTTTGGCTTCAGTTCTTGTCGTTCATTTGTTTCAAGCCTAAACCTCTGATAGTTCTCATTTGTGTGTTTATTTTTCTTAGGTTTTGATGGCATGTCACTTGAAGATCAGCATTTACTTTCACTGACACTCCAGGCTGTTCCAATATCCCCATTTTTCAAAGGTGCCCCTGATATATGGCCCCTCACACACACCTCTAAGCCAGACAATCAAAGTGATTGATATCAGAACTCTGGGCGGTGTTTGCTATCAGCCTTAAACAAGAAAACCAAGCATTACTAGTTATTCTGATTAGATTCATACAAGCTTTTTCCTCGCATTCTGTGTTTGTCGAGAAAAGCAATATATCTAAAATCCTTATAATGATGAACAACAGCACACATGCGGTTCTAGAAAACAACTAGAAATGGTTTCATCGGATATTGATGACTAACCAGCTCAGTTAACATGTAGCTCATTTGCTGTAATTACTATAGGAATTGATCCCTGTGATCATTTGTATGCATGCTGCATCTGTGGGAACATGGAGCCTATCTTTTTTAGAGTTCTCCAGAAGTGAGAGTGAAAAAAAAGCCAATTTCATGTTTTGCGTAATTGGTGTCCATTGGGAAGAGATCCTGAGTCAACCCCCCCGAGACCTGAAATCTCCGCAGCTTGCTGGCAATGTCAGCTGTTTACGGCTTCTGCCTACTCTTGTGTGACGCATGAATGCCTTGAGTCAAATCTCTTATGACATCATCTTTTGTCTTCTCTAGTGTAATGCTGTAAGTTTACGGCAACCCCCTCTGCAAGATCTGATACCTAAAATATGGACAACAAGTGAGCAACACACTGACTCCATCTTTGTTGTTTTATACCATAAATAGCATCTGTGAACATGCTGGGAATCAAATCAACCTTTTACCAAACCCACTAACACCTGTTTCACCATCCATCACAGCCACCCGAATGCACCTTCATCAGCTCACCCATGAACACATCAGTCAGTGACACATTGCTGTAATTGGTCATCTCTGCTTTCCAGAAAAGGCAAATCTTTTAAGTGATGATGCTGTTGGCACAGTAGCTTTGATCCTCTGGGGGAGAGAGAATCACATGAGGCAAAATTGTGCTGGGAACCAAACGAGACACTGCCGTGACTGTGTGTTAATGAGGAAGCTGTTTGTGTTTATGCCTTTCAAAAAAAGGCCAAAAACTGTAATTTTAAAGTGAAAGGAAAATGCGTTGTTGTTGGCTCACTAGTCGTGTGCATTGTGTCTGACTGACACTTGATGGCCCCTTTTAGAGCCATTTACATGGTCATGAAATTACATACTGTGGTAGTGGGCAGACATCAACCCCTCATTTTGTCTTCTGAGCTGTGCAAACAGACCTGGCTGCCTGAAAAGCACTCTGTTCATATTAGTGGCTCCCCCACTCTGGAGATAAGGCTAAATAAAAGCGCATAATCATTTCCCCCATTCTGTCTGTGATGGCAGGAAGAAGTCAGACGTCCTCTAGGGAGTTTGCTCTTACACCAGAGTGGACTTCTGTATGCATGTGTGTGTAATCTTCCTTTTCTATTTGGACAAGGCAGCATGTGTCATGCAAATGGAAAAGGTGGAGACAGGTTCAGGAGAAAAAGCTTTTAGAGCTCCATTTGAGGAGAACAGGTAAATGCCGACAGTAAGTAGATTTCCAGCGTAATGATTTGTTCAAGATATCGCGCTCGGCTGAAATTAAGTTACACATTTTACATGTCTTGCCTAACAAAAAGCCACAGACATCATCAGCATCAGTAGGAAAAGTTGGTAAAACTGAACAAGATAAAAGAAAAAGTTTTTTAAGAATCAGTAGCCTCCTACTGGTACCATTATCTTGGCCTTGATGGCAACTCAAACACTTCTCCCCTCTGTTGGAGTCCAAACTGCTCTTCAGGAGTGCATTAGCTGAGGTTTATTGGACTGTGAAAACTTGAACTTTCTGCCCTTTCCCTTATCTGGGGGCTGTTACCTTCTCAGTGTTTACCTACAAACACTGGAGATAGCTAATGAGTTTTTCTTGTGCATACTGCTGTTTCTTTCCATTGCCTTTTACGGCCTGTGGAGTGAACGCAGACAGGTTGATTACTGGAGGAGAATTAACCGAATGTTCAGGATAGACACCGTTAGCTCTGGGAAATAGGCGATTACAACAGAGAGGACAAATATCAGTTCCCTTGAGTGGACAATGATTTATTCATAATTCAACCACTTTTAAGTTATTTCACCCTTTCCCCCCGACTCATCAGGTTGTTAAAAGCCCCAATTTTTCAATTTATGTTCCATTTTGCTATTTTGCATTAATGTTTGGTACTAAAACTGCAGCACACTAATTGTCCCTCAATATCAGTTTGAATTATGGTGTAATAATTGCTCAGAAATGGTCAGTGCAATCAATGTGTAATACCACAATCCACTCACAGCCTTTATGGCATGGTCATATACACTTTAACTGCTTGTTTATTATCATCGGTGGCTGCAGCTCTACGGTGGCTGTCAGTGGGGATTTATGCCCAAATCAAGTTGTGTTTTGACAAGGGCTTTGGGACTGACAGAGGAAAAAACAATGTTTTTTACTACTCTATAAACAGCACATGAGAAGGAGTTGTCGTGACTTCCCCAGGGGGTGTGTGTTGTTATGTTACACGACACCATGAAAGTTTCCTTGATTTATCTATTATCTGTCACATGGCTGATACAAGTCTTGTACAATACAACTGTGCATTATTATTAAAGCTTTTAATTTGCTGTTAATTACATATCAGCTGTAATATACTGCTTAAAATTATTGAACATAGCAATTTAAATATATATAAACTGTCTTAAGACAGTATTCAAAAATACATGAAATAAACACCACACGGGAATAAACAAAAAAGCAAAATGATATCATGATATCTTTTGCAAACAAATTTTTTCATTTTTTGATTTTGTTGCATATGATGAGTTTCAAAAAGGATTTCAACATTCAAATGTAAAAAGTATGATTTTTTCTTTAGGAATATAATTATCTGGTTTAATATTAGCTTTAGGGGACCATAGCTGTATTTTATTATACAAAAAGGATCTTTAATCTTGAGTTTTAAATACAGTTGGAAATATCTAATAGGGAGTTAATTGAGAAGATTGATATCAGTGGCATCAACCCTCTTTGACTGCATTAAAATATAGAAGCTCATTTCCCAAAATGTCACACTCAAAATGTATCAACACATATTTTCAAATAATACATTTACATATAAAAAGTGCAAAGAAAATTAAGATTTTACTGAAATTTCATATCAGGCATAAAATCAGTCTATTGCACATCTCTATCCTGTAGGCAAGCACACAGGTAGTAACAGAAACCCATCAGCATCTGCACACAGTTAGACACAGACACACACACATTAAAAGAGATCCCTGCACTTGCACTGTTGGATATGGGATGACTTCAGGCGTCATGAAGTGAACAGCAGACCGTGAAGATCCAAGATAAACAGGAGCCGCTGCGACGCTCATCAATGTGACCGATTACATTAGACTCCCAGCACTTGAGACCTGAAAGGTATCTGTGTACACAACGTCTATGTGCTAGTGTGTGCTCATGTCATATCAGCATCATGGATCCACATTCACTGTCCATGCCTCTGTTATTATATGAATCTGAAAATGCATCATAATAAAACCGACATTTGATGCAGCAACACCTCAATGAATCACTTTATTGATTAATAAGAGAATTGCTGCAGTGGGGTTATGAGTGAGTGCAACAATGGCATTATTGATCTTTGGATGCTGCAGCCTATGACCTCCACCTCCAGACCATATTAATGGCTTTATCACTAGCTGAATAATGCATGCAGGAGTGATGAGTGCATAGAAGACCAAAGGTGAAAGGGCCAATGATTTGACAAGTTAAGCTACATCACCTCATGATTACATATGCATCATAATCAAAAATAAATACTAATGAATTTACATTTATTCAATGCTTCAAATTTTCTTATTTGTCTTTATTCTGGAGAGGTTGTCATACTGTTTTGGATGAACAAATGTCCAATATTTTTGGAATGTAATTTGGATGGCTGCTCAAAGATGGGTGTGTTTGTTCATTACCTAACCATGCAGAGAATAGATTGGAGTCAATAAAACAACTGGATGACTCTGATTAAAAGAGTCTCTGTGCACTGCAAGAAATTCATTTTGGTTAATTAAAAAAGCAACAACAAATTAATTTGCTAAATGCTCATGGGTGACACCACAATTATATGAATATTCCATATAGCCCTGTATTTAGAGCACACATGGCACACTTCATATTATTGTAGATTGCAGAAGAAACGTCATTTATGGTGTTTCTTACTGAAACCCTGGTGTCATCTTCAACCCGGTCTTATGAATTAGGGCTGTATATCACATAGGCCTAGAATAATTTATAACATTTAGAAAATCTTGAAAGTTTATTAAAAATAATAAATTTCTTACCAAACCTGTTGGTGGTACATAAAAGACCAGACATACTAAAACAGGAGATACCACAAATTTAAATATTCTGCAGATATCCTAAGGAAGCATGGCAACAGAATAAATGATCAATAGACTGAGACTACTGGTTTTGACTGGGATTGCTGGTCTGAGCAGTATTGCAGGTTAGCAGGTGGTTGATACAGTCTGCTTTCTGAAGTGCTGTGCTGGCCATCATTTCAAGTGTGTCTCCTGTCTTTGTTGTTCTGTTGTGGTTTCTGAACTCAAGTCTGAGCCACTTCAAGCTGGAGCTCGTCACTCCCGTGAACCTGCTGAGAAAAAGGAGCTCAGTGTAGGTGGGTGCAGGTTAGTTTCTACCCTTCTGGAAATATTGTGTGCTTTTTACAATACTCTGAGGTTAGCTGCACATCACTCTCACCCACTAGTTCCCCTCGGCAATAACAAAGTTTCACCTACAGGTTTGTTGAATCCCTTTTTAGTAGAAAGCATATTGAGAAGCGCTAGCCACTGTGTTAAAGCTGGCGCTGCCTTAAAACTATGTGGACCACATAAAGCACAGCAGGGGGACGAATAGATGTTTTTTGTCGCTGTTCATGGTGCTGAACCTGCAGCATGCAAAGAAAATCCTGCATCTCTCCTTTAATCTTTGTTTCATAACTATGCATGGGTGATGTCCTACAAAGGAAAAAAAAACATCTTTTACAATTTTAAGTTTTAAAGCAGCATAATGACAGAAAATTCTATTTTAAGCGTGAAATCAACAAACTTAGTGCGTCTTTTCCCTTGTATATTTGCATGATAAACTTCAGAATTAAGGTAAATGTCAATCATCTGGACAAAACTAGTTTAAATATTTTGCAGAGATAAGTTCCCCCTCGCACGCGGCTGCCGGAGCGAGGGGTGTGGTTAACTCACTCAGTGCGCATCAGGTATTCATCCAACACTATATAACCCTGTGAACCGACAGGACGGCAGCAAGACAGGCGCACCACCGGGGTGACTACAGCAGCAGATCACTGTCAAAAAAGTAAGTTATCTTACTTGTTTGTCACTTTACTGCATTTTTTGAATTTTACGCGCATTCTTTAAAAGATTTTTGCACACTTTCGTTTACAATTAATACATATACTATTAAAATGAAGTACTTATTAAAAGTGAAGCTGATCATTAATGTTTCTATCATATTTTAGCTCTAAAAAGTTATTTCATAAGGTTCTTTTCTAAAACAAAACTTTGGTATTTCTCGTCTTCCTCCTCAGATGGCCAACATGCTGAGATCGTGGATGATGTTCGCGGCGCTCGTCCTCTGCCTGCTGGTGTGTCTGAGCAGCTTCGCGGACGCCTACCCTCCCAAACCGGAGAGCCCGGGGAGCAACGCCTCACCGGAGGACTGGGCCAAATACCACGCCGCCGTCAGGCATTATGTCAACCTCATCACCAGACAGAGGTGAGTCAGGTTTACCAGTCTCAATTCAAAATGTGAGAATTTTAAACATCTCATTGTCTGTCATTACAGACAATGGGACAACTCGTGAACTTATCAACTAACAGAGATTCAAGTGCACAACAAATAGTTTCTTTGACTTTAGCAGTGAAGTGTCAAACAGCATCCTCCAGATTTGATCAGTGAGTTTGTTAGAATACAACAAGTTTATACAAACATATGCATCAGCTGGAAAAACTGAGAACTAATAAATGCTGAAAATCCTGCAGTGATTTGATCCCTTTTCGTCCCCTGTCAGCAGTCAGACAGGCAGACAATCCACCAGATACCTCAAGGACAAGTTGGCAAAACAGCCACAGGGGGGATCCATCCCTCTCCATGTGGCACAACTTTGCTCATATAAGGCCTGTTTTCCAACCTAAAAAAAGAATTTTCAGGTTCTTCTCAAGAGTTTGGTCCCTTGGCAAACCAAAGAGGAATCTTGACTCATCGTGCTTGCATTACTCAGCATTGCTGTGCTTGTTAGAAGATATAATGAGGCAGAGGGCTGGAGCCTGGTTTTCCTCAGATGGGTATATAAGTAATGTAATGGCTCCGTTGTGACACCAAATCTTGTAATAGGCTAACTGCAACACCAGACATCCTTATCATTTCCTTTTGTTTCTATGGGTGAAAATCAAGACCAGATCATAACAACATACTTGATACATAAATGGGAGTAGGTTCTCCTCATCTTAGAGACTTTAAAATTTCAGAAAAGAGTTTTTGTTTTGTCATAAACCTGCAGTGAAAATGATCACTCTCGGAATGTCTTGATAAAAGTATGCATTTTACATAGAGTGAATTAGGTTGTTTTAGCTGGAGAAAAAGGTGCAGTTTTCTTGTGATGGGAGCCGAGTATTGTTTCATCATTGACCCTCTTGGTCTGTTATTGAGGAGGCTTGATCTATCATTACACTCAAACATCTCAGAGTTTAGCCCTTCATGCCTCAAACAAAGGCAGGTTCACCCTCTAATGACCAGGATATTGATTTTAGTAAAGAGACAAAAGACAAAATTGGAGGAGCTTGTTGTGTTTGCCTTGCTGGACACTGGGCTCTGAACCTGAAAATTCTCCTTTTCTCTCATTTAGTCGCTTGGCTGTAGAAATCAAACAGAGAGGCAGCACTGATAAAAACCCAGCAGGGTGCAGCAGACTCACCTTGTTCACAGCTTGATGACTCTTAAAAAAAAAGAGAGATCCTGTAGTTGAAATTCATAGCGAGGCTGACAGGGTCACACCATCAGAGCACACAGTGAATTGCTGACTGGTGTAAAGCAGAGGAGGGTTTCACAAGAATGAGAATCTCCAGCTGGTAATATTTAGCTGCAATCGGATCATGCTGGTGTTTGATTTTCTCCAGGTATGGGAAGAGGTCCACCCCTGAGCAGGCGATGGCCTGGTTGCTGTTTGGACAAGACACCGAACCACGGTGAGAAAATCAGAAGAGAACACACGTCAGGTTTAATCACTTTGTTCTTATAAAGGCTGACAAGCTAAAGCTGGCAATTAACAGTTTTTGTGTGTCTGAAATTGAAGACCATAAAAGCCAAGAGCAAAGAATGATGCCAATGTCAATATTTAATAAAATCTCCATTAACAGGATGGGAAGAGGAGGGGTGTAATCAGCCACACTCTCCTCTATAACCTGAAATAGGAGAGGTAACTGCTATTACAAATAAAGGCAGAACATTTAGTTTAATGAGAGTACCTGAAATTAAAAATCTGTTTAAAAGGAAACACATTACTAATGTTTTTCCTACATGAATTTGTTTCTACATTTTTGGTTAATGCGTCCCCCTTATAAGATAATCTGTAAATCTGTGTCTCATTTAGATTATTTACAATAGAACACTGCCTATGCTGCTCCCATGTACTAGTAATTTTTTTGTTATTGCTGAAAGCCTTACCCTACAGGGACTATATTGCTGTTAATATTGCCCTTCTTGAGCTCCTTGTTTATGTAATAGTCCTCCTCAAGTTAGTATTGATTAGGATCTTATCTCACTGTGGAATTGCATAGCTTATTGGTCATTTCATGGTCATAATGCTCCTACTTCTGAGCTGGTAATCTTTCAGTGTTATTCGTCTGCAAATCCACACTTTAGGATTGAGCAAGCATGAAGTTTTACTTAATTAACCTGCTTTTTCTTTTTTCTTACAGCTCAGACTATGGTGATCAGTGGTAAATGAGTCCGGTGTTAACCCTGAGTCATATCCCCTCCTCCTGGTTCTTTGATTCTACAATATCAAAAGACAACTCTGAGATTCTCAATTGATAACCTGCACTGGACTTTGTGACTCTATATTTAATTATTCATTCATCTGCATGCAAATCTCTCTCTAGCTCTGTTTGTCTTCCTCTCTCAGTTAGTCTAGTTCTTCTTTTGCCAAAAATGTAAATAATTTGTAACAAATTCAACTTAACAATGAATAATTAAATGGAATAAAAGTATTAAACATACACACATGCTTTGGTATGTCTTCATGCATCTTTTTTATTAAAAACCCCTGTAAGTACTCTTCTTGCCAATAGGTGTCACTATATCACCAGTAAACGGACATGTGCGAGTCAGTCTCCTATTGCTGCTCTTGTGTTGGGTTCATATCGACGGCAGCGGACACGCTTCAACTTCACAACGGGCTAACACTCCAATACGCGCTTTTCTCCTCAAAAAAAAAATAATCAGTGGACGTCTTTCGGGAAACAGGAGCGCTAACAGAGCAGTTAACTAGCTTTTTGATCAATGGAGGGATTCATAAGGGCGCGCGAGCCGTTTTAGGTAAGGTCTCGTTAAAGATAGCAGTTTGTGTGGGTTGCCGTTGGCTTCGGTGTTGTGAAAGTGACTGCATAGATTATCCAGACCTGCCGCCGCGTTTCAGCAACTGCGAGGAGCCCGGCAGAGACATCTCAGACCAAGGAGGCGTCCTGATAAAGGTGACCGGGCAGGTGAGCACTTTAACCTTTAGCTGTGTTTTTTTTCACCGCGGGAACATGATGTTAAGTGTAGGTTTGGTGGATGGCATCAGAGCCGTTTTCAAGCAAAGCCTTTGCAAAGATGTGGTCTACCTTCGCCAGTTGCCAGGTGGTTACTGGTACACGCGCTGGTACTGTTTCATTTCACGAGGTTAATTCTTATTACCCCTTATCAGTGATATTAAAGCCCCACATTGTTTCACCTCGTAAATCATTTTGTTCCTCTGACAACGAGGAAACGCCGTTTGGCACGAGAAAGCTGCACATCACCCCCCAACAAGGGCTCGTGCGCTTTTATTTGCCACACTCAGTGGCCACATTATTAATATTTTACAAAGCTTACCTAATTAACCTCAAGCAATTCACCGTTTGACCTGTACAACGGCCTCACATAAAAAGCATCCACATTTAACAGCCTGACTCAGTAATAGTTTTGGCTTTTTCTTCGTTTAAGTGTTGGAAATTAATTAAAACAATAGCGCTGAGGTTAACAAGGACTGGATGCACGTTATGCACCTGTTCATTGGCACTGCGCATGCCCACTCATTCGGGGATGCGCACAGATGTTTGTGCGCGTGTGGACCAATAAAAGGGCAGGTGATGTGTGAATGTATGTGTGACATGTAGAATTAATAAACAATAAGGGAGAGGTCTGACATGCTCTTTGTGAGTAAAAGGAATGCAGTTTTTAATGCTGTATTTTATAATGACTGCAGCCCACTAAGTTTTTGCCGTAGAGCGAAATTCATTCTGACAATTAATTTAATAATGCGAAATTGTTTGAGTTGTTTTTTAGGTACTCAGATTTATGTCTACGTATTATTTACTAAGAGCCCTTTTCTTAATCGAAATTAAGGAAAAAATATTGAAATGCTTGCAGCCATTTAGCATATTTTTTCTTTTCTTTATTACCACTGGTTTTGAAAAGTTATTTTTATTTGTATCTCTATGCGAAACAAACACAAGTGTAGCACAATGTGACATGTAGTATTTTTTTACTAGTTTAATCTCATATCACTCTCATGATACAGGAACAAAAAGCAAAGTCAAATATGCCCCAGACAAATCAAGGAACGAACAAAAAAAACTTACATCTTTTGCAAGGTTTAAAGTTATTATAGTTATAGTACATAGTATTTTATAATGATACTAAGAATGTAGTTTAGGAGAAGATTAAAACAATTTCCTGATTTCTTCACAGACACTCACTTTGCCTCTTAAAAATATATTTTTTCTAGGTCTGTACAATGTGTTGTTTTGGTACCTTTGTGCAAAAAAGTACTTGCAATTCTTTACCAATCTACACAGAAACCACTGAGAATCAACTGATCAACTGTTTTCATTTATGTCCTATGCACCATCATCACACTATGAGGACAGTTTATCTCTGTGGAGGAAGTATTCAAATATCCTCCACCAGCAGGAAAGATGCTGTTGTACTTTCAGTGGAAATAGAGATGAACTGTCCCTTTGTGGCCAGTCAGGCAGATAACTAGAGAGCAATGTGAAGTTTATGCTGTGCTATTTGTTGTCCTGTAAGTGAAGATAGGATGACAATTACAGTAACATGACTTGAATTTACAATCAAGTTTTATTCAATAACTAATACCACCAAACCTCATCAACAAGCTACTTCAACATTAAAAACTTAAGCCCAACATTACATAATATGAGTGGAATTAGTTTTATCAGCTAATCAAGAGTAAAGACTTATAGATTGTGAACTAGTAGCACACTCATGAATAATAGAATAAGCAAAAGTCTTAAATTTTCTTAAACGTTTTCAAAGACTGAGCCCTCAATGAAGAATTAATCTGTTATGAATATTATATCTTGCGTGTTATAAGCATGTTATATTTATAAACCAGTCTCACAGCTGGATTTTCTTATCAAACCACAGTCAGATCAGTTTTATTCCAAAGAGCTTTTGACTTAACTTTGACTGGAAAACTTTAGCCTTCTTATCAGTTTCTTCTTTTATAGTGGGAGGTTTACCATAAATTTCCTCTTTCGACGGCTTTGGGGATTGGCTACAAGATCAGCAGGTCAGATTTTACCTCAACAGAAACACTGTGTAAGCACTTCTTTAACAATCTGAGAACTTTCGTTAAAGTTGCACTCTTTAAACTTTGAAAACGTGTCCTTTACTCTAAAGTCTCTCAGGAGGATTTAAATACATTTTGTACGAGACATCAAATTGGATCAAATCAGAGAAAGCAATACAAGTGTGGTGGTGTAGACAGTGTGACCATGGCATTTCTGAACCTTAGAGTAGTGCGCACTTGACATTGAATTAATACAAATCCTCCAACATTGGTCATGGATTTGCAAAAATTCATAGAGCTATCCCTGTGTGACCCCTGATCCTCACTCAGATTTTAATATATTGGAGAAGTCCAAGGGCATCTTTTTTATTTAATGTGATGTATACTCTTTAAAAGAACATCTTAACGGTACCTGACTGTGACTCTGTGCAGTTTCACTGCTTTGATGGACGAATGATTAATTACTGCATCCAACAGGAATTCTAATCAACTCTAGCTGGCAGACAGAAAGGCTTTAGAAGTAGAATACATCCACATTGCATTCCACAAGGAGATTAATCTGCAGCAGTTCACGTAGCCTCAGCAACATTTTCTCTACCTCCATGGTGTCATTCATAAAAATGATCTGCTCATTTACCCTCACACCTGCCACCTCATTCCCTCAGCACAGATTCCCACATTTAGAGGCTGTAGTATTAAATTGATTACTGCACCCTCCCTTTTTTCATTATTGTGTTTATGAACATTAATTTTTAATGAGAAAATGTGATATTTTTCTTGCTAGTGGTGTGGCAGATGGCAAAGTCAGTTGGCTTGGTTGAGCCGTAACTTTAGTAAATGCATCAACAGAAACTGTAAAGATTGACAAAAAAATTTAGCGCCATCATTCAAGTTCCCCAGAGGACTTGACTTGACTTTAGAGATCCCCTGACTTCTCATCTAGCACCACCAGTAGGTCATACTTTACACTCAGTTAGCCAAATTGTAATATCTACTAAATGAATTATCACAAGTTTTGTACACAAACAGTCCTCAATGTAATGACTTGTGATCTCTTTGTTTGTGTCTAGTTATTTAAATAGCGCCACCATCAACTGTGGCTACTCTGTGTCTGCTCTGTGTCCTTTGCTAATCAGAAAATTAATAAGTGTGCTAACATGTTAAATAGAGCTTTGCAGAGCTGGTAGTATAGCTGTAGACTTATTTCTGTTTGATGTTTACTGCTGAAACTATATTGATCTGGCATGTAGTATTTAATATTTGATTACTATACCGGGTGAAAAATGTCTTTTTTTGAGGATGATAGTATGACTTTATGGGAGAGCAGAGAAGGGTTTCTATATCTTCTTAGTTCATAAGTTTGTTTTAGTTTAGTGTATCTGCAAGCTGTCTGTTTGCCTTAAGGCTTTTGGATTACAAAGTGATAATGAACTGAAAACTTCACCAATGTCAAATAATGTCCTGTCGTTTAGCTTAGCTTCCTCCTGGTTTACAGATGGAGCTTTCAAAACATTCTGCATAATATGCATCATGATCACTCATCAAGGTGCTGATCCTGCAACCCCCATGGTGCAAAATATGTCTGACTGGCCATCAGTCATGCTGATCAGCAAGATTCCAACAATACTCGGAAGGACTGCGGTCTTAAAGCTCAGGGATTTGTTGTTGCAAACATCAATGCTTTGTATTTGAGCATGTAAGAGTGCATGCTTCACACAGATTTCTCTCTCTGCACATCAGGGAGCACAGAACTTTATTTTACAGATGGTGTTTTGATGTATAACGTTATGCTCTCTGGAGCAGCTGTCTCGAGGAAACGTCGTCAACATGCCTGGCCATGCGACTTGGCATCATGTTATTACTTTGATTACCACAGACAGTCAGACATCTGATCTCATACACAACATTGTCTGATCTAATTCGTGTTTATTTTTAGACTATTTGTTGTAGTTCAGGGAGGGGGTAAAAATATTGCAGTGCTTAAGCCCTTCAACAGCCACAGAGCTGAAGTCTGTTCACAGTTGGCTGTTAAACCGTTTATTTAGCAGCTCTTTACTCCAAATTAGAGCGTAGCTGCATTTGTGATTTCTTTGTTATGTTTGCCATTGATGTTTGTTGTTTTAGATCCTTATTAAATGCTAATAAATACATGGACAAGCCAGCGTGTCAGTGTCAGCCTAAAAGTGGGGATTTGCTTTATAATATTCAGGCTCTAACCTCCAGAGTTCCTCTCAGAAGAGATTTGAGTGACATTGAAATCCATAATGGCTGTTTCCTTAGAAAAGTCAGTGTCTTTAATGAAATCCCAGCAGGGTGGTGATTGTAAAGGCTCCCTCTGGTTGGCTTTCAGCTCTTTGCCTGAGTCCTTTAGCCTCTCAGTGGTATGTACATGACATTTAATTCTAATTACACTAATTACAATCTGTATCAGCTAAGGGAAATGGGGGACCCACAGCACTAAGTGCATCAGGTTTATTAGATATCAGGCATTGAGATGATGGTGGGATGTCAAGTCAGTGTGCTTTGTTTTTTAAAAAGAGTATTGGTAGTATATTCAAACATCCCAAAGTACTAATATTCATACATAAGATTGTGATCTTGACTTATGATGTCTTGCTGTTAAAGGAAGTCTGAGAAGCTCATACGGCTGACGAGTCCCAAATGTGTTAGCTGATGGTTGATCACCAAGGATTAGACTTTTCAAGGCACGTTTTATTGTTCAATCTGCGACCAGGGAAAATACACCGAGTATTATTTTCCATCCTGTTTGCTGCATGTACCAGTATGCATATGGGGAGCAAGACACGCCTTCATTTTTGAAATCATTCAACCATGCAGCACATGGTTTTTAACCTGCACTTGAATTTATTCTCTCCTTCAAAAGACCTCCACACTTTATTTTAATTTGTTCTGGCATTTGTTGTGACTTGGGTTTCGATATGAGCCCCAGAAGGCAAGAGTTAATGAATTGCTTTAATATTGTCTGCACAGAAAGAGTTTGACACAAGAGAAGCATAAACAAGCTGGTGCTTTTCTTTGAGATACTTGAGGGCAGATCTAAGGGGAAGCTTTTATGGTATTATTTTATGAAGCCCTTCAATTTATATTACTCAGTGTTTTTATAGAATTCTTTTTTCTAAGCGAAATGGATCTTTTCAGTGTTTTTTGAATGTTGTTTTCTTTTTCAATGCTTTTACAGCATACGAGCAGTTTGAATCACTTCCACTGATTTGAGGTATTAGCAAAGATTTCAGAGGCAGATTTTAAATATTATTTTTAAAATACAACCAAAACTCTCTGTGATTGCCTCTCACCAGGATATATGGTCTCTTACAGTTTAGGCTGACATCTTAAGTTCGAGTTTAACTCTGTTCTCTCTAGAATTCCAATAGTATGTGTCATGTCTTAATGATAACAAGAAAAAGAAGTCAGATACTTAGTAAAACAAACTTCACTAACCTTTTACTAACCACTCATAAGGAAAAATGTAAATTTTCTTTAACAAGCAACTATAACCTGTGTTTTATTTTTCTTAAGTTAAGGTTAAGTTGCTACAATGTGGTCACTGGAGCTAAAAACAGCAGGCATTAATTCAAAGACAGCCTTAGTTTTGGCTGGCAAATGTTGTCAAATTTAATTTCCTGCCTATTGTGTTAATACTACATTCCTTTTTTTAAACATAACACAGATTTCCTCATATCGTGCTAAGCTGTACTAAAGTGTAGCTCAAACAGTTTAATAGACCCAATTTTAGCTCCAACTTATTATTATTTTACGCATTTTCCCTTGTTGCCATGGCAAAGCGCTGGGGGAAAAGGCGAAGAGCTGCTCACGGTTGTCTTGGATACGCCAGTTTTCCCTTGTAAAGTAATGAGAGGAGCTGAACCTGTGGGAGCACAGGGTTATTTTTAGGCCTGACGCCAGCCTGCATGTGTGGATTAAGACTTGTTTGGACGCTGGTGCATGGGTGTGTGTGTGTCTGTGTGTGTGTGTGTGTGTGAGAGTACGCATGTGTTTGTGTGTGTGTGTGTGAGCATGTTTACAGGCTTTAATGCAGCCTCACTGTGGGAACAGCTCAAGGCGTTTTACACTTAGAGTACAAACACCTGGGCCACCACTTGTGTCTTCGCTTCAGGCCAAAATTTGCTTGAAACTGCACTTTCAAACAATTGCATCTTCAGATACAGGCTTTATTTGCAGTTGTATGTTTCACATGTCTGCAAGTACTGCACACACTTCCTTTAACCACTGCTAGGGATCTTTGCTGATAGAGAGATATGTTTAGTTATATCATTTTCAGTGCTACTCTGGTTTCATGTGAGACTTTAGACAGGCAGTCTTGTAGATTAAATCCTTCAAGAGCAAAAGCAGAAGAAATTTAAAGCAGTGGCAATCCTCCGTGAGTAGCATAGGTATAGTATAAAGAGACCATCCAATCTCAGTTTGAAACACCAAAACAAAACTGGCAGAAGCCCCTCTTTTCTTAAGTTTCAAAGGATATTTTCAGGCACCAAAGCCTTGACCTTTCCTCTCATTACTGGTTATGTAAGGCTCAGTGATGCAGGATTTAAACCTAACCCCCTTTCACACATGCAGTCTATCCCTGAAGTGTTCAGGAACATTTCTTGCGTGGAGCCATGTATGAATGAGAGCAGATATTGCTGCTTATGTATAGAGATCATGCAATTCAACACTGCATTTGTTTTTATGTACTGAACAAGACAATATCTCCATAATGCTGCCTCAGTGGGTGATTTAAGATCGTGTACCGGTGTTGCTGAGACAAGACGGGCATCTCTCTAAGTTGGCTGCTAATTGCTGCTCGCAGTTTGAACAAAATTTGAACTTTACAACATTAAGACCCACTGATAGTTGAAGGGAGATGCTGATACATCTGTTTTGTAGGTGAAAGCAGCATGAAAAAACTACCTATAGGCTTTCTGTCATCTGTCATGTGACAGTGTTGATAAAGTATTTGAAGTGGTCGCATATTTATAGCTGCGTTGTAAATGAAAAAAATCTCCCTGTCTGCTGTACTGTCCCGTGCCACATCTATTCCAGCATGTGTGAAAAGGTGCAAAACAGAATTGTTACTGAGTGCAGCTGCATGTGTTAATGTTGAAAATAACTAGCAGTGCTTGAGAGGTTAATCCAGTAATTTACGGAGAACTGTGGGTGAGAGAGGCTTCAGCCTGTTTTTACACTGGAAGTGATTCTTGGTAAGAAACATCAAGATGTAGAGACTATAATCATTGATCTGTATGCATGAATAAAAGCTTAGCACACACATATGCACACACTCAAATGAACACCCAGCTGGCCTTTTGTTTTAATAGATTGACAGTGTAGAGATGATAGCAGGTCTGCAAATGTGATGTCATGGCAGCTGTGCTATTGAGCTGCTCTTTTCGTGCAGTACAGCAAGAGAGATTGAAAACTGTGTGTGTGTGTGTGTGTGTGTGTGCGTTATCCTCTGTGTGCGTTATCCTCTGTGTGTCTGTGAGTTGGCGGTTAGATAGAGAGACAAAATCATTTAAGCAGCAGGGACGGTTTACATTAACAATGTTTTATTATTGTACAGAGACACTGACCCAAAACTTGCACAGCTGCAGCAAAAAGACAATGAGTGTGAAAAAACTAATTTAGACCTCATTGAAGGATTCCTTATTTTTTCAAACTGTTCAACTTCAGCACTAGTTTTAATGGTTTTATTATGGACATCTATTTAATGCCTGAGTGGAGGGAATGATTACTATTAAGACTGTGCTAGAAAAATGCAATTAATTACCAGAAAAATGCCACCACTGCTGATTTCTGCATAGTCACCAGATCTTGGCCAATTATTCCTAATCAGTCATAAAAAATAAGAACCAGGAAGACTGGCAGAGCGAGAGCAGAGGGAACATTCTGCCCACCCTTAAACCTCTCCCAACCCTAACCCCCTCCCCCTCAGTGTGTCAGCCCAGCTCCAGCACGGCCAAGCTCTGCTGCAATCGGCTTTGACTTCTTAGCAGCCGTGTGGTCTCTGCATACTTTTAACAAGCTCTGTCATTTCACAGTGCAAACAGGGGATGCCACAGATAAGCCTGGGGAACTGGTATGTGGTATTAAGGACCTGATCCACATATCAGATCTTAGATCAGAGTTTTGCAAAGGCGCTTGTTCCTCCGACATCAAAGAATGTCCTTCAGTGTTGCATCAGCAAAATCAACTACAATCAAGTAAACATGTTGTCCATAACAATGATGCAGGATTCACTGCTTTACTTGCACATTTATATGTATAGACCTTAAATATTCATACAAATCTACCCCTCCCCACCCCAAAAAAATCCCAGAATAGCAACATATTTTACACACAAACCAATTAATTTGCACAGCCCTCCCCCACACTAAAATAAAAAAGTAGGAATAAAAGCTTTTAAAGATGAAAGGAAAAAAAAGAACAATTACTTGCCTAAAAAATTTATTGAAGTCACCTACAATCACCCAAATTGCTGCACATAGAAAAAGGCACTTTTGAAAAAGTGACAGCTTTTCTGTATGAGTCACTTACACTGAGTTTTAAGTGGTACTGTTCCAAATATGAAATGACATGTCCGTGGGTTAGGAAAAATAGATATATTACATAAGGGAAAGAGAGGGAGTTAAATATAGAAGACTAGAAACCATAGACAGGATCAAAACATATGGCCAAAAACAGGAGCAGGTTATTGCAAGAATTAATGGAACTGTAGATGGCAGAAGGATGCATTTAAGCTGTCACTGAAATAATGAAGTCGATGAAATATCTTCTATCAGACGGTTTATTCCAATCCTCAGTCAGACGAAGGTATACGAGCAAAAAAAGTCCCAGATCTCTTCTAGAGTTTCAGTCCCAAAGCATTCTCAGCTTCCCTCGCTTGGTGGATCAGTATATTTGGTTCATTGAAATATGTCCCTCTGCAGTAGGCTGACATACAGCAGTTTATAAGATGAATCTTCATCCAGTGTCCCTAGAATGTGTTGAACCAAATTATTAAAGACACGTACCACTGCGCTCTAAGGCATCTTTTTGTCTTTACAACAGAGAGGCTAGAGAAGAAACAAGTGAGTGAAAAGTGTCTCTCTTAATGAAAAAGTCATCTGCTAAGCCAGTTTAGAAATATTAAATGCTCAGTAATAAAAGAGAAATAGGATTCTGACGAAAAAAAGAAAGCAATTATTTATTCCTTTAGTTTAATTGTAAATGTGCCATGTAGATTTTTTTATTAGAATTTGTTTATGTGATCTGTACAATAAAACCAGACCATTAGCAAGTGATGTGAAGTGGTGTGTGAAGAGTGGTCATTTCTGTATAATTCAATTGCTTCAAAAACAGATGTATGCACTTGCCAGATCTTAAAAGCACGGTGTAAAGTTGTTCATGATGCTTTTGTCCTGAGGAGTTGTAAAAACAAAAGTTTAGTTCCTTGGAGCTGCTTTATATAAATTATGTTGGAATGGAGCAGACTTTTCTGATGGCTAATGATCTGGCTGATTTATGTATTTACCTACAAAATGAAATATTTTGAGAACATGCTCATTGCTCCAAATCTGATAAATGATGGGACTGCACAGTGAAAACTTTTGGAGAAGAAAAATAAAGCCAACATAGAGATGCTAAGAACAAAAGTTACTCGAACTGCCACTTGAAGCTTTCTCCAACAGTGAGTCACTCAAACGCCCAACTTACCACAAAAAAGTTGGTTACAGTCTTGTACAAAAAGGATTTGGTCTTTGGCTATCTTACATGTTCACAACAACTGTGCTGGAGTACAATTTTTATATATCTAATTTAAATTAGGACAATACTCGCAGGGTTTCATAATTAAGTGTGTGGCCCTTTAATTGACAGGTAGCTGCTAGCTGTCAGCTAGCCATCACCCATGGTCATAACATTGTGTAGCCTACCCAGCTCCACTTCTTGTCCACATCTGTTACTTTTGGCTCAAAAAAAGCTAATTGGCAACAGCTGCAAGATCAAACTTGAGGTAGTCAGGTCCACAAACCAGTGGGGGACATCAAAGTGGCTCTGTCTATGTATATTATACATCCTGACACACAGCTGACATGCACAAATTCACACACACTGACCCTGTGGTGACACTTCTGTGTTTTGGCCACCATAACAGTGGTTTCACCATGGATAGCTATCGTCATGGCAACCAAGAATTAGCATCCGTGGAAACAGTCTCGTCCTGATCAGCTGCACGCTTTTCTTCCTCGCCATTGTACTTGTTTGATCTCCCTCTCACTCTGTTCCCCCTCCTCTCTCCCTCTCTGTGACCCCCACCTTATGTTTCCACACAGCCTGAGCTCTCCTGCCTGACAGTTCTCTCCTCATCCCTTTTTTATTTCATCTCCTCTATCGCCTTCCTGACCATCATATCTGTTTATATTCCCCCTTCTTGCCTCCTAATTGCTACTCACTGTGTGTATTTCTGAAATTCCACATCATCTGATATGCTGGTTTTTATTTTAAAGCAACTAATACTTTTAGTCTCATAGTCATCTCTCTGTGATGCTTTTTGCCATCTCTTGCTGCCTGATGGTAAATGGATCAATTAGAGTCAATAGAGATCCTCACTAAGCTAATGTTAGCTGGCCTGCCCACTCACTCACCCACTCGCTCGCTCAATCTTTCCAACAGTTGCTAATAGTCTCCCCCACGGACATGACAGCTAAAACTGTTTGGATGTTGCCGAAGCAACCGGCTGTTCTATTTATAGGTATCAAACAAAGTTAGATACCAATTGTTGTGTATGGAAGCTTGTTAAGTCAAATTAGGAATGAGCTGTGTGTGAATCTTAGTTCATTGACTGCGATTATGACAGAAAAGGATTTGTTTTCTTTGTCAAGGCTGGATTTAGACTTCCACTGATCCCTTTGTATTGAACTTTGAGAGCCTCAACCCAACCACACAATTTTTAGCTATAAAAATATTTTTACAAAAAGCTAAAAAAAAAGGTTATGAAATATGCATAACTCTGACTTTGGATCTGTGTGAAATGTTCTTGTTATCTGCCCTTATGAAAGATTTTCTACCTTCCTTTCCTTCCTAATCCTGTTTCAGTAGTTTGACAACCACAGCATTTGCATTCATAGTTACAATCAATACTTGATTTTTTTACTTGAAGTTCTTCCTCTTTGTGCTCTCTTTCATTGCAGTTGACCTAACAAGTTTTGTGGAGGATACTGGGAGGAACCAATTTTCAAAATGCCCGTGGCGACATCCAGCTCCGACTCGGGTAAGTGGCTTGGTCTCGCCATGACGAGGGCGTCTGTGTGTGTGTGTGAGGCAGAGAGAGCGTCAGTGTGGGAGAGAGATATTGAGAAGGAAAAAAGGGAGGAGATAGTGAACAGTTCATGGTTATTCCTGCACTCAGGACATGTATCTCATCTCTCGAGTCCTAATGTGACTTAATGAGCTGGCTAATGGAGCGCTAAAACTCCAGCCTTAGATCAGTCATGCCTCAAAGGATTTGCTGTTGTATCCTTCACAGCCTTCAACTCATGCACACATGCATGATAAATCTAGTGGCCAGTTATACAAGTGCATGCTCATGCTTGCACACAAATACACATTTTTTGGGAGGCATTAAACAGGTATTTTATTGTGGATGTCAGACTGATTAATTAAAGGATGAATCCTCGAATACTAAGTGCATTGAAATAACCTATTGAGTGTCTTACATGGATCATAATGACTTTATAAATGAAGCTGTTCTTCTCTGAAATTTGATCAAATTTGTCAGTGTTTTCATGCAGACAAACAGTTTTGGGCTATTTCAAGAAACTGTGAAAGATCAAATTAAAAATAAAGATTTATTAAAGACATTCATTGTGGCGCTTAGCATCAGATACAAGGAGTCACTGTAAAACCTTAAAACATCCCAACTGCTCCAAACAGTTCACTCTTTTGTGGCATCTCAAGTTTGTAATAAAACTGATCCCAGGACGAGATAACTATTTTTGCCTTAAACAACAAAAAATCCTCTTGTGCACAGAGCTACTGGTATCCAAATCAAATCCGGCGTCATAATGACTTTCCCCTGTGTGGACTCTGTATCAAATTTTAGATGTATATCTTGGCATTGATGTCAGAGTTGAAAATGTTGAATTATATGTCCTAGTTTGGGCGTCAAAAAGGTGCCAGCATTAACTCTACACTGGCACATAGCCTCACTTCCATGCCTCTCTCCTCACTCAGTGCTTAGGGCACTTGATCCAGACACATTAAAGATTGAAAAGCCATGGCCAGATGTCTGGGAAATTAAGGCTCTCAGCATATTAGTTAACAGAGGACCAAATCTAGAACTCAAAGCTTTATATTATTTACCATGTTGTAATAAATTGCTGCAGTTGGACGGCAGATAGAAGGAAAAAAGCAATTCCACTGAGAGTTGAAATGTGTGCAGAGTTTCTTTTTTTTTTGTAATGGGCTGTCAGTCAGTCTTGATTTGTACATAGCCGAGGGCTGAGTCTGGATGACTGGCGTTTTTAGTAACACACAGTAAATTGTTTCTCCAAACCCATTAATGTCTTTTTTTGAATGTGAAAAGTAGCATTTTCAGCAAGGCTATTTTCTGCTCAGGCTTGGAGAGGGTGAGAGAAGGTTCAGTTGTTTTATTTTTTTTTTAAGATATTTTTCAACTCTGATCAGCAGAGAAATATTAGATATGTGTTTCCTGGATTCATGAATATACATTTCTAGGCAAGCATGTGTCATCACTTACAGTGCATCTGCAAGGCTGGCTGTGTTTGTACCTGTGTCTGTGATGTTAGTAATGGAGGGTCATCTCTCATATTTGTGTCAGCTCCCTACGCACCGCCTCCTTTACCGATCCTTCTTCCCACGAGCCAACCTTCTGCTGCTCTTTCCCCCACTTAACCCCCACAGGGAAGCCTGGAGGGAAAAAAAAACCGTCCTGCCTCCTTTTCTCTGTCTTCCCAGAGAAAGCATCATACTTCCCTCCCTCTTTCTCCACCCCTCCAGCCCTTCCTTTGCTGATGCACACAACCCTCTCTCTCCTTTCCATTCATTCATGCGGAGGAGAAGACGCTCAGCCAGGCATAGCTTATACACATTCATGTCAAGAGCAGGTGAAGAGGGAGGAAAGAGCGAGAACCCATTCTGGCTGAAAGAGAAGAGAAGAATCAGGAACAGATAGAGAAAAACAGGGGGAAAGAGAAAGAGAGAAGGGGAGAAGGGGAGAAGGAGAGAGAGAGAGAGAGATCTTAGCCTGCCTCACATACAGTATTGGGTGTGTTACTGTGAGTGTGTG
>JAPZDZ010000014.1:12573086-12584469 GCA_029783805.1 Acanthurus tennentii
GATTAATTGTGCAGGCCTAACATACATATACTACTAAGGTCCATAATTGGTCTATAATTCTATAACACTGGTCCTTTTATTTGGAAATCTGTTCTTTTACTCTTTTACTTCATACAAAACACATGATCATATATTTTCATAGCTTGAGCAGTGGTTTAGAACCAACTTAATCTGAACTCTTAACAATATCAAATCTCATCAGCTTCCCCTAAAATAGATCTATGCAACTTGTTCCACTGCATAGCAGCATAAACATAAATAACAGTATGAACTGGCACAGGACATTGAAAACAGTAGATATTCTGTTCTGAGTCCAGTGTGTTTGAATATTCCTGGCTGTAAACGTCCCTGGCTCTAAAATTCTTGTGTTGCTCTCAGTTAATTGCCTCAGTGTGGTTTCATCCTCATAACTAGTCTTTTGGATGTCCTGTGTTAAACTCTGTGTGTTAGTGACTGTAATGGTGCTCATGGGTTATTATTCCAAGAAAGGGTGTATGTGAGGTTGAAGGAGGGATGGTCATCATAGTGTACCCACTGCAATTAACCAGACAACATCACTATTTTAGAGAAACACAGGTAACAGCTAGCAGCTAAAGAGCCTTCTAGGAATTAGTGGAAACCAAAAACAAACAACACCTACTGTGGAATCTCTAGGGGCTTCACTGTTTGATTCAGATCTTATTCAGAGGGCTACAATGCAATGATAGAAATTATTATAGATGCATCCAAATTCATCTCTGCGTCAACATTTTTTATTTCAAGTTAACAGCATTATTAAATGAATCAATGAGCTTGAAAGCATCTTAGAATCTCCTGCCTGCATGAGAATAACAAAATGAGTCAGAGTCCTTTGCTGTGTTGTTAATAATATATCTCCAGAAGTGGGCTGGTTTCTGCCTTTTTTATTCTGTCAACATCATGTTATTAACTAACACTTAAAAAAATCAATTTTGACATATGCAAATCAATGGAGAATCTTTATCCTGAAGTGCCCAACAATGAATTTATTGTCCATGCCTACCTGCTGTGGTAGTTTGTGATCCTTCCTTTGCCTTTTTATATGTAGTTGTGCTTTTTTTTTACTTAATTCCCACTATAATTCTTAGTAAAACTTCAGTTGTATTGCTTCTTAAGACAGCATGTTTGTCACAAGGCATTTTAGTAGGTCAGACCATGTTTTTATTGCCAGACACTGGAAAGTTAGAGAGTCAGCTGCACAATGTGTTTGTACTCCTCTGTGTTTAAGACCCCATGAGGATTCAGCATGGAGAAACACCAACACAACCGCATGTCCCACATCTCCTCCTCCATGTACCAGCCTCCCTCAGCTCCCCTCTGCATCCTCCCTCTGTTTCCCTAACCACCGCTCCATAGCAACTAAACAACCTTCACTAAGTGCTGGCTAAGAGGTTCATGTTCCCCCACTGTGCTTTAACCAGAAACAATAACAGCCCAGATTGTTTGTCTGCCTCCATGACATTGAGCTTAATTGTGAGTCTTCTTAGAGGTGAAGTCGCGCTCAGATGAGACAAAAGCTTTTACCTTTAATTTGGCTTCCCTGTGATTACATGTCCTCTGTGCTATCTCCAAGGCAAAGAGGCTGTTATTCTGGTCATCTTTGTTGAGAGGTGATACAGCAGGCCGCCACAGTGTGTTATTATTGCACATTTGTATGAGCTGAAAGGCAGATAGCAGACAAAGCAGCTTCTCACCTTTGTATTAAAATTAAATGAATCATTAGTACTTTTGCTAGTTTCCTGAAGGGAAGAAAGAGCAGATGAAAACATGTTTTTTGAACTGAGCTATTTTGATATTTATGGTTATTTTGCTCCCATGATATGTCTGCTTTTACACTAGTGGTAGGAAAAAAGGGTCTACAATACACAGATTTCTGCTCTGAAAATGTATGCAAATTATACCAAATTAATTACATTGCTAAATTTGCGCACATTTTCGGAATACTTTTAAGAAAAAAATACTGTTTTACTGTAAGCAAACAACTAGAGAAGTTTCACTGTGATATTTTTGGTAAATTTTACCGTATTTACCATTTTTGTCTACATGCCTTTAATTACACTTTGTTCGATAAGTTTTGCCTTGAGCAGAAACATCCTCTTAAGTAGCACTCAGAAAATCTAAGTTTTGATTTGTATTTTAATCAACACTCTGAATGCTTTAACAGAGGAATTTTGGTAAAGTATCATTCTTAACATGACTTATGTAATTATTGTTATTCTTCAATCCAATCTAGTCTTTTCTAGTTTATGGAGTGATAAAAAAAAGATATATAAATTTTTCTCTGTTATAATCATTCAGATTTTGGTTTTGGACGTGTATGCAAATGAATTCATGTTTAATTGGAAGTTGAATGATTGTGTATCAAACTATACGGAGAACTTGTAATCCAAAAATTCATCATCTTAGTGAAAGTCTCTACTGAACCAAACATGCATACATGTTGCATGCATCACCAAGCACCAGTTAGCTAGCTAACACAGTTACCGCTTAGCTGAGCAGAACAGTATAAGTGCTCCATGGGAAGAAAAAATGTATTACATTAAACTGCTCACAACAAGGTCTATGGGTTGTCTTGAGTAGGCGGGCTATGATTTATGGAAAGAGACTTTGTTGTTTAGGTTTTCAAATGTATATTTTTGCCTCCGATCATTTCAAGCTGAGTGCCATCTTGTTCTGTAATAACTGAAAGATGGCAGACATCTTTACAGCTGATATCTCCAAAACCCTGCAACTAACACCAAGACAATCTAGTTTTATAAATAGTGCTACAGTTAAGAAGACACACATGTATTTTTAATCTTATGTTGAGCTGTCCTTTTGATCAGTGTGAAACACTGTACAAAACAAGAACTAGTCCGGTATGAAAAGAGCTTTAAAGTTTACAGAAGAGTGGATCCTGTAGAGCACATTAACGTGTACATGTAACAGGTTCAGTCTGTCTGCACAGCACAAAATACCCTTTTTGTTCTCCTCAGCCCTCATTTGCTAAATGGAGTTCTCTATAATGGTATCAAGTTACAGTGTACAGAAGGGAATCTATATTCACTGAAGCATTAAATGACTTTCACCTGGATTCTCACCTGAAAAGGATCAGAGGATGAAAAAAAAATCTGTGTTTTATTAATCAAACATTTATGTGTAACTTAAAGCTGATAAAAGAAATGAGCAGAGTAAGGATCATTACTGTTATAAAAAAAAAAATCAAGGTTAGTTCTGGCTGTGTAGTTCAATATCAAGTTCATGCAGGTTTATGCAAGGGAAGATGACTTTGACAGAGCGGTATACAAGGCATCATACGCCACCTGAATACTAAAGAGAAAGTTTGTTTTTTCTTTTTGAAGAAAGTTGAAGCTAAAAACTAGGAATTAAAATGCTGTATCATAGTCTGACATTCAGACTTCACTGTGTGACCTTCATGGCCAAGCGTCTGTTGTCTTTGCCTTGATGCTTGCCAGTGAAAATGAAGGAAGTAACCCTATTTATATATGTATGTAGAGAAGAAGACAAGAGGACACATTGGATTTTATTAAACTCTATGAATAATAGAAGGACCCTGGGGCATACTCAGCATTGGGAAAATGGCCTTTATTCTGCAGTCCCTCTTACACTTTCTAATGATTTCACTGTGTGCAGTGACAGTATCATCCAAACACAAGTTAAGGCTATTCCTGATCTTTCTGTTCATCATTCCTGATGCACTGTGGAGAGGCAGCTATCAATTTGATCAGGGTTGTTCAGCCAATAGGGGCTTGAGCGAAACAGAAAAGAAGAAAATGATTAGTGATGAATGCAAATATTTTAGGACGACATTTGCATGTGAGAGACAGTAAAGGAAGATTTCAAAGGAGAACACAAGACAGTGAAAAGTAGTGAAACATGAGAAAAAGACTCTGCATGTCTAGGCGAAGCACATGCGAGCTAACACGGGAAAAAATGCCGATGTGGCAACAACATCGCGGTACAGTTTCGGTGATTAAAGAGAATTATGCAGGACCTATAAGCTGAGCCTGCTGCTCTGATATTCTGTGCCAGGCGCGAATCTGGCAGCTCTCCTGCTGGATCATAGCTGCTCTTCAAGGGAAAATGGAGGAAAAACAAGACTTCACTGTGGAATACTCATGTAATCATTTATTTAATTTACTTATCAAATTATTGAGAGGGAAGGCGGATGGACAGTGTAATCACCAATGTCATCTTCCTTCAGTCTCCTTGCCTTAATGGCTATCTCTGGAGTGAAAGCAAAGATGAGGATAGTGTCTCCAATTTATGACTGTTTTCAACTGTTTGTACATGTGTAAGTGAGTGTGTTAGTCAAAATGCCTTCAAAACACCAAACTAAAAAACCAAAAATAGTTTTCTGTTCATTCTGAAAATATCTATTACCTCATCACTCCTCTTTAAGCGCCTTAACAAAAAAACCCTCCTACTGTGCTCTGCTGGGCAATAGAGACATAAATCACCTGCCAGCTTCTTGACAGACCAAAACCGCTGTAGAAACACACATCCTCTGTTGTGTGTTAACTGTGACGGCTTCCTAAACTCTGAGTCCATATTGCATCAATGCATCAATGAACACCTTTATATCAGTTTCTCCTCCCAGACCTGTGTTTTTGCTCCTCTCTGCAGAATATCAACTTAAATCACTGAGCTTGGTGATAAAAAAAAGGATAAGTGTAAGGGAATTAGAGAGCATTTTCTGTTGGAGCCGACATTGTTTGAGACCACAAAGTAAGTTCGTTGTTTATTGTCAATAAAGCAGCTTCAGGCTGCACATCAATGAAACCATTAAATGAAGGCATGGTGCTCCAGGTTAGAGAGACTTTTTAATTATCCCAGATAGTTACAGGCAGAAATGTGGCATTGACTGTGCAAAGTGTGTGACCCTAAGGGCCTTGAGCTTGGCCTGTCTGCAGAGACGGTGCACGAATGATTGTGTGAGCATGTCCAATTCCAGGATAGAAACCCATTTCTATAAGTTGAGGACACTTTGAGAGATGATTCCAAAGGGAACATGTACAGCACTTCAAACACTTCATTTCCTCAAACTGATTGAAGGAATCTTTCCCGACTGAGAGATTTCTGCAGTCAAGATCCTGTTGACTTCAACTTTAACTGAAATGAATAAATCTCCTTCACAGTACGCATGGTGTGGGCTTGCCCTTCTATCAATTAAAGAGGGTGTTGCATCCGAGCTGAATTACAAGGAATTTATTGCTGAGTTTGTGGCCAAGAAGGCAAGGGAAGTGACCTTCACTTAATCCATTTATGCTTATGGTGAGTCCATCTCATTTGCTGATGTTACAGTACATGCACACTATAGCAGTCTGGCCTTGTGCGACCTGACCAGTATGAAAAAATAACCCTGCAAAGTAACAACTTCTATGGCTGAAATTTTGAATTTAGATATTTATATTTCTGTTAACCTGTGACTTTACCATCATGTCATAACAGTGGTCGAATAAATGACTGTCATCGCAGAGTGTGAAGCTACTATAATTTTCAGTGATCTTTTTTTTTTCCCTGGAGTAACAAACAATGAGCACAGGCAGTGAACACATGATACATTATTATTCTAGAGAATCCATTTCATTTGAAATGGATTCTCTGTGTATTAACTTGTTGGACAGTAGATCTGAAGTAGCTATATGCACGTGACTATGATGGAATATACATGAAAAGACCAGTCTGAAAAAATAATCTAGAACCTAAATTAAATATAGAAAATAAAAAGAAATATTCAATTTAAACATACTGTCATACTAAACATACCAACCAGGTTGATTTCCTAACTTTTTGTGCAGCACCATCATTCATCAGGTCATAATGTACACTTTCCAAAAACTCTCCCAGCTGCTTCAGCTGTACTTTGTGTCAAATGCTAATCAGCAAATGTTAGCATGCTAAAACACCAAACCAAGATGTGAAACATTCATGTTGTAAACATATAAAGATGCTGTAAACATTTACCTGCCAAATGCTGCTAGCATTTAACTCAAAGCACTTATGCTGTATATATAAATATCTTCACAGATCCTTTATAATGTCTTTGGACTTGCTCTGTACAGCCTTTTTTTCCCATTGGTCCTGTAAATGCATGTCTGTCTGTTTTGATGCATCCAGACCCCACCAACACTCTGTTTCCTGTAATTATGCGTATGGGACCTATAGGATTCTTGAGTATGGTAGCTTGCCAGCTCAGACCTATAATGCAGCTCAGTAGAAGGAACTAAGAAGTTCATGTTGTACTGCAACATTCGTTGTTCCATTAAGTGACTGTAAATGTTACATAGAGTGTAGTTCATGTTTTCAGAGTTCTGTCATAAAGGGTGTTGTGCATTCTTACCATGAAATAATATTATATTATACAAGTACAGTTTGACCACTATTAAACAATATATAAGATTAATATAATTCAAGCCATTAAAAGGAAACGATGCAAAATGTGTGCTGATGAACCCTAATTTAACTTCGGGTCTGAACATAAGTGCAGTACCAAAATATGAAAAAGCTAGTAAAGTTTCTTCAGGAATATTTTCAGACTATTTGTTTTCTCTTTAGCTGAGTCACCATTTCTTGTTTTGAATTGAATTGTGTGACAATAATATTTCATTAAACATAGTGAGTATGCAAATACTTTATCCTGTCATTATTTTTTACAAAGGTGCTGCTTGTTTAAAATATGCCCAAAAATTAATCCATGAAGAGCAGTTAGGCCAGTGTTTTGTAACACAAAACTAATTAGCAGCCCTATAATTGGACCAGTCACCTCTAAATGCTCTATTATGGCCTTATCAGGCCTGTGACGTAGGTTGTGCAGGATCTGTGATAGACCACCAATCTGCCTGCTGTTTAAAATTAAAAGCCAGAGTTGTATTTTTAGCTTTGGAAAACAAAGGCCTGTGTGTCTGTTGAGCGTACAAAAGCAGACAAATGTTCCCTTTGAATTAAATGCCCACTCTTCTGACAGTCATGTCTGCTGTGATTAATGCCTGCTGGTAGGTGATGTCATTGTGTTTGGTACCGTAATGCGTCAGTGGAGACGCTTTGAAGCTTGACTGGTCCTCTCTGACCTTCATTGAATTGTTGATGTCACCTTTCTTCTGCTGATTGATTGGTCATCTCATTGAGTGATGTCTGTGGTTTAGCAGTTTGATTTTACATCTTTGAGATAAGGCTGCCTGTGTGTACATGAATTTCCTTTCATGGGCTTATCATCAAGGCTGCACCTTGAATTAAAATATATACATATATTTAATATATGTTCATTCCCTTCACTCTCTTTCAACAATGTACTGTAGCTTGGTGCATGCAATTAAACGAACAAAAAACATATGCAAACTAGTAAAAACATGAATTCTTTTTGCTACTTTGTTGTTTTTAACGTGTGTGTTTTTGTGTGTGTCTGTGTATGTGTGTGTACGAGCTTGTGCGTGGGAGGGAGAGGGAGGAAGTTGGGAGTTGTGTGAGAAAGATACTGTCGCTTCTGACAGACTTAAGAGGAGGGTGACTGACAGAGGTGAAATTGCTTGGGAAAGGATGTGAGGCTGCTCCCCTCTCCTCTCCCCCCTGCTCACTTTTCCACCAGCCTCCTCTCGCACAGCCACGTATTGTCAACTTCTGTAAATATGTTCTCTCTCTCTCTCTCTCTTGCTCCATCTCTTTCTTCAGTCTCTTTCCCATGGGTAATTGTAGCATATGGGAGTGGAGAAAAACAAACGTCTTATATTTCTTCTGTGTGTGTTTGTGTGTTTCTGTGTGTGTGTTTGTAGCCATGCATCAGGCCCTGGACACACTGAGTGACAGCACAAGCTCCACGACTGCCAATGACCTGGACCTCATCTTCCTCAAAGGCATCATGGAGAGCCCAGTGGTAAGAAAAACTTATACTGTACGCCTGTTAAATGTATGAGGAGTGTTTATGTTTTTGTACGTGTGTGTGTGTGTGTGTGTAGGTGTGACAAGTAATATATGACATTTAGAGTTTTTAATCGAACTGTGTCCTTGAATACACACGCTCATGCGTAAGTCAGTGAGGAAAGACTTTTACTTGAATAAAACCAAATTCCATTTACATCCTCACGGCAAAAGCTAATTGTATTAAGTCAGATGCCTGCAAGCGAGTCTGCTGTAAAGTTAAATATATCTTAAGCGTGCAGATTTGCAGTGTGTTTGTTTTTTAGTTAAATGGCGGTGCAGTAATAAGAAAGGATAGTTTGCACAAAGATTTGCATGCGATATGAGAAGATTTATTGAAAAGATATTGGAAAGTGAAAACTTAATATTCACAACCGTTATTTCATTTGAAATTTGAATTTCAGCTTGCAATAATTATGCTAAAAAGACAGCTTAGATTCATCAAGTGCAATCACATTACCATGTTAATGGTCTTGCTTCATTGTTATCTCATAAGTAGAAATGCAAATTGTAGAGAAATTTGGTGTTTTATGTTCAATCATTTTGCAAAGGCAGCAACATTTAGATTAGAACCAAATGCAGGGATAAATGGTGATTCTCCTCTTTATTGCTTTGTCCTTTTATTGGCACTAGAGTCTTTTCTTAGTGGTTTGAAACAGGACATTGGGGTGGAAGCTAATTCCATCAAGGTTTGACTGTGAAGTTTAAACTTTTATAGGGACAAAGGAGGCAAATAGTTGCCATTCATGATCCATCTCCTTATCCCTCCCAGTTATAGAGCAGTTGATAAGGTATATGAAGGTGAATTTATTTGTAGTAATAGACCCAGCCTAGAGAGCTGCTGGTGTTGTTGGCAAAGTTGTTGTGATAACATACTGGATTTAAAAACTGTAAAGAGGTTGAGTCAGTTGAAACACTGAAAAGGTTTCATTTAGATCTAAAAATACTTGGAATATAACAGTATTTAGCTGAAGAACAGAGAAAAGACATCTTTCTTTTTAAGGGACTGTTCACATTTCCACCGTTTTCAAACCTGTCAGTCATTTTAACAAGGCAATACAACATTTCTATTGCCAATGAGAGGAAACAATTGAAAAAGCAGTCAGGTAGCAGCACAGATACCGTTGACATGTTTGACAAGTGTAGGTGGAGCAGCAGCTCTGGTGATCAATGGAGAGTCAAGGCATGAATGGCAGACATCGGGTCTCACACTTATTTATTTTTATTCAAAACTTGTCTGAGTGCTTAAGTTGAGGATTTATTTTGGTTTATAATGGTATAGAACAAAAAATGATTCACTTGCAGGTCTTATGCAGCAAATAGTTCAGGACAAGTTTCATCTAGTAACAAGATTGTTTGTGAAAAAGGTAAAAAAAAACAACAACAAACAAACAAAAAAGCAGATGTTCAAAAAGCCTCACAATTTCTAATTACTGTCTGCATGGCAGTCCAACCTTCTGCTAGTAGTTATACATCATCCTCTATAGTGTAGAGAACCAGCTGCACATTGTAATTCACCACAGCGGCACTCAGATTCACCCTGTAGATGCTCTTGTTCTACAGCACTCAGGAAGGATTAAAGAGTCTCCATCCTAACTAGTTGTCCTTGATATACATGCATCTTTCTTTTTCGTCCTCAGCCTCTATGTTTGTGGGAATGAAAAAGATAAAGTTTCAAATTCATGTTATATTTGTACAGATTTCTCCTGGGCAGTTGCCCAGGCGTTGGATTAAAGCCGGTCCTGGATGAAAGCAAAGCAGTGAAGTTATTCCAAGGACACTCTGTTTTCATCCAAGACACTCAGACGTGACTACCACTTGTCTTTTGTTGTTTTGACTGGTCTCAAAAACACTTTCCCCTAAAATAAAAGAGCACAGGTAAGCACGGAACCTAAATATGATTAAAAATATATACCCACTTTTCAGACCTTTCAAATCGTATTTGCCTTGTGGGTGTCCTTGTTTTCAAAAAGTTCAGATATTTTTGAATAATAAATAAAGCTATGCTCCATGAAAAGGTGCTGTATGAGAGAAAACTAACTCTTAAAATATGAGGAGTTCATTATTTTCTTATCGAGCTGATTTAGGTCAGTACAGGAATGTGTTTGTTTCAGGTCTTGCCACAACTTCTGGACTCTGACCTTAAATCTTTAAATATTCTTAACAATTCAAACTGACTTAGACTTGCTTGTGTGTCAGATTGCTTTGTTGAATTACACTGAACTTTTAACACTCACATGACCGACTCTACAATGATTTTATCCAAAACATAGCTTTTAGATACATGATTAAGGGCATGATTCAGTGAATCCTGATGTTCCTCCCTTTGTACGTAACCACTACTTTTCTTCTTTCAAGCAGTGACATTCACACTTTGTTTCAAAGTTTTCAGTTTCTGCAGTGAATGCTGCATATGTTTTTCTCCAAATAAAGACTTAATGAGACTCCAGCTGAATCGCCCAAATGTCACATAAGTACACTTTCTGCAGAGAAGCTGGTATTTAGATACACTTCTTTGTTCAAAGTCCCTGTCATGAAACCAGTCCTTACTAGTCCTTCATTTATACGTGGAGTAGAGCGATGTTGCTGCTCTGGAGTTCAGCCTTTTGTAGTGATGCTAAGGGAATGAAAGGGCTTTGCAGTGGCAGACAGTCTTTTTACAGGCTCATGTTCTTACTCTGGTGTTGAAGTCTTACTCTTCCACTTCTTGCCAAAAGCACAATCTCACAAACCTTTTGAAAGTGTTGAAGAAAAGCGACGAGCAGAATCCTGAGTGTTGCAGAAGTATGTAGGAAAAAGTACAGATGCAGTTTGTATCATGTTCTGAAATTCCTTATCTCTCAGCTATCATTAGTATGAATTACGACATTTACCCTTGGAGCATTGTGCTGGAGTCAGAGTTGTTTGAGGTTTCTTTGTCCGGCAAGATGGAAGTGCAAGTTACCTCTTAGACTCAAACAGAGTTGGGGGTATAATGTTGAGCAGTCTCATTCAGTAATTCAAAGGCAGTTCTGTTCAGGAAATTTGGGTATGGACTATCCACAGGGAGCAGCAGGAAGCACTGCATCAAAAGCCTCCCATATCTCTGAAAAAGAGTCTCTTCTGCTCTCCTCCATCCTTATTCCCCTCCCTGTGTATTTGGTTTGGCTTCTTTCACTAAAACTGATGATTATATCTTCAGAAAACTGCATACATGTACGTGTATGCTGGCATTAATGAGAATGACACTGGTGGTGTTTGTTCCTGGTAGTACAGGTGTGTGTGTGTGTGTGTGTGTATGAACATTCTGCTGATGAGCTGAGCTCTGAGTAAACATGCCTCACCACAGAATGAGAGAAGGATTTTCAAGATAATAGTTTCCTTGACGCCATGAAGGATTTATAAACCTATAATAGGCTATCACTTAATGTGCTGAGAGTGAAAAGAAATCATGTTAATGAGGAGATAGAGG
>JAPZDZ010000014.1:12584569-12600275 GCA_029783805.1 Acanthurus tennentii
AAGGGTCCCTGCTTGTGTGCATATGTGGCCTTGTGGCCTCTGTGAATTGTGCTGATTGCCCCACACTCACTGCAGAACGATGCATTCAGCACAAGCTGCAATTCTGTAATGAATCTGAATGATTATTAGCAGTCTACAATAAGCAGACAGTGGAAACAGGAGCTGTCGTCATGCAAAAGAGCTTTCATTGTGCTCGATTACTATCACTTATGACTGGAGCACTGACTCCGCGCTTAGCTCCGTATCTAACTGAGCGATCAGGACTACTGAGGCGTTTAGGGCAGCTTAATGAGCTCACACTTGCTTTTAGACCTTTATTTTTGTAATTTAACTTCCAGGCTTTCAAATTTTCCCTGTTCAGACTGGAAATGAGACTCCAAGGTCTTTGCAAAATTGCACCATGTGGCCTCCAAAACAATGACTTCTGGTGCTCCACAAGCCAGCTTGTGGAAGACAATTTAGTCATTATGTGTCAAATGCAAATTCTGACAATTATTACCCCATTTCCTACCAGCTATTGACATTTAGCTGAAAGTGGAGAAAAAGAAAATCATGCATAGAAGCTTGTTTTCACATGCTGTAGTACACCTTAGCTAATTGATACCGAACCATTGAACCACCGAGAATTATTTAAAAAAGAATATGTCAGACCTTAATTAAACTTGACACAGCACTGCTAAATGTGAGTTTGGGCTTTTAGTGAGAAAAAATGGGAAGCTGTATTGAAATCAAATGGCTTTAAAAAAAAATGGAGTGAGCAAATCATTCAGAAACAGAAACTATCTCTCTTTTTAAAATCAGTGGAAGCCAAAATTGTAAATAAAAATGAATTATAATAAACTGCTCAGTCCAGACTGGTTATCAGTAACCTAAAAGTGATATGCTGTAAAGTGAGTAATACAATCAAGCAAAAATAAAATGATTATTATAGTTAGGTTTGACACAAATAGTCATTTTATCTCTATGAGTTAAGACAAAAAATTAGTGGTGTCCAAACAGATAAGTGCAGAAATTCAGAAATTTTGCAGGTCGTGCCCATGGCTCATGGCTCAAAACAGTCTAATCATTACTCCCAGTGTCCATGCTTGCATGTTGTCCAAGGGCCAGGCACTGACAGCTTGCTCCATTAGGTTACAAAGAATTCTGCCAAACACCAAACAACCGTAGTCCTGCTGTCGAGTCACTGAATGGTGCTGAAAAGCTCCCTATGTGTGTTTTTTTAGCCCACATAACTCTGCTGGTGTTAAGTGTGTGCTGTAGTTGTGTACTGAGGTACGAATGATGATGTTTTTGCAATAATTTGTACATGCAGGGGTTTGTAAATATCTCCATTTGTGTGTGTATGTGAACCATATCCTGTCTCTCAGCAGGCATTTTTTCTCTCTTCCTCAGCAAACAAACAACGCGGTTAGCCTGCAGTCCCAGTGGAGAAACCCTCTGTGGGATCACCCAACAATGTGAATCTGAATCTGAATAAAATTACTCGCTGTACAGTTACAAGTAGCGCAACTGTGCATAATTTATCTAATTAGGTTCCATTAAAGGTTCTGTGCTTTCTTTAAATTAATTCAATTTCCATCATATGTCAGTATAAATATTCGTTTGTTTTTTGTAAAAATATTTGCTTGCATGATGTTTAACCTTCCATCATAAACATGAAACACCCCACTAAAAACCCAGTTCCATGATACAATATGCACCAAAAATAATAAATTAGTTCATTTTATATCTGTGACCCTGGACCAAAGGTGTGGAAGTCCTGTCTAATAACTACTGAACCCTGTGTCCTCGGGAGCAGAAGAGAAAAAAATGAAAAATGAATGCTCCTTGAAATATTGATGTCTCATCAGGAACACAGTGAAAAAAAAACCCACAGGGTTTTTTATTCTTTTATTTGACTCAAGATTGTGCTTAGTTTCCTTAGCTTTTGCGTCATTCTGCGAAGATTTATGAGTACAGGCTTTGTGTTGTTCTCAGCGGGGGTTTGGTTCAGGTTGCAGTTTTACTCGGTTGTTATTGTGGCCTTTTCTGTATTACTGAATCAAAACAACAACAGAAGTCAGAAAACATTTCATTACGACTGAGCAAGGTGCATTAACTACTCACTGAGAAGGAGCATTAATGGAACTGAATGTTATAAATTTCTTCCAGGAGACTGGGCTCATTTTATATTCATTAAATCCCAGGCTCACGAGCAGTTTGAGGAACCCAAGCTAGAGGCTGTGAGGGAGAACAATGTGGAGCTGGTCCAGGACATCCTCAAGGAGCTCATTCCACTCTCACACAGGAGCCAGGCGGCCGACGAGCTGGTCCGCATCCTGAAGGAGCCTCATTTCCAGGTTTGAGAGAATGGGCCTTATGTCTCACGATGAACCGAAGCTTTGATTAACAGGCACTCGGGCTAAACCTTTGATTACTTTTCAAAGTGATGTTCATGCTTAATGATGCATGTTGTGCTCACATGGATTAAATTGATTTGGAGCAACAGTGATTTCAGTCCATGCAGCTTCTGTCAATAGCTCTGCATACTCCAAAGCAAGAACACCTGATATGCACAATACAGCAGTGCCTTCATAGCAGACCAATGAGTTTCAGATTTTAAAAAAGTCAGTTTACACTGTCATCCTCACTGTTTGCATCTTCTGCTGCAACTCTGCACACAGTCCCTCCTGGAGACCCATGATTCTGTGGCCTCCAAAAACTACGAGACTCCTCCCCCAAGCCCATGTTCCTTCATGGATGCTGCCCTCAACAACCAGCCTGTTCCTCCGGACGCAGTCAGGATGGTGGGCATCCGTAAGGTGTCTGGTGAGCATCTGGTAAGTCCACTCAATTAAGAAGCAAGTCATTGTAATCAGTGAGGCTTGATAGAGCCCTCCTGTAAATGTTAGTGGGATAATTCTCCCCAATAAATGGTATGATTTGTGTTTTGGGAGCAGCAGATGCACTTAGCATAATTAGCTCTTTTTGTAGCAGTGTTGAAAAGAGGAGTAAGTCAGATTAATATTGCTTTGTAGCACAGAATAGAGGTAATTTTTCTGCAGCAGGTTGTTGATTTACAATAAGGACTCAGTGGTAACTCAGCCAGCAGCTCTTTTCACGAACTCTGCCAACTCTCTGTGGAGTTATTCACTGGTTTTTAAAGGTTTTTTAACATGTGACTTTAGGATTGCTGCCAACCTGTAGGACGTTACTGGTGTCGCAAAATCCAAACTCTGTCAGCGAAGCAGAAGCATTAGTGAAGGCTAAATGTGACAAATAACAAAACAGACTGACTGTCTGTATTTATTTTTAAATAAATCTGAATAGACCAGTTGGATATTTTTTGCAGCCAACGTCTAGTTGCCATTACAGTAATTTCAGCTTTAAATATTTCTGCATCAGTTTTACTTCTCAGCCATGAAGGTTGCTGCCTGTTCACAACAATCAGCCTTAAGGACCTGACAAACCAAGCTTACGGCCAGCTGTGGGTCACAGTTGGGCCGTTAAAGAGCGTCTGTCGCCCTACTTGTAGCAGTGTGTCTCTCATGTTTGGCTTTAGATGTGAAAATGATCAGCAAATGCTTCTTTACTAAGCAACACTTTGTGTATCCCCATTGCTTTTTTCAGGGTATCCCCCCCCCCCGGGTCTTGAGAGTTATCTCCTAGACTAAATGACTTTGGGCTGTAGTTTTAATGTTTTAATGGTGAGTTCAGGTGCAACTTTTTGGCCAGAACACAGGCAGCTTGAGGTAATGCAACAATTCTTTGAAGTTGGTATGTCAATGGTCTTATCCCCACCTTCTGTACTTGTCCTTTGAACTCCTGAGTGATGGAGGATATTGCAGAACCTTTAATAAAAGTTAAACTCCAATTTCCTATGGAGCCTAGGCAACAAATAAATTTTATTATTTTTTGACTGTGCCATTTTTGTAGGGAGTGACATTTCGAGTGGAGAGCGGTGAGCTTGTCATTGCCAGAATCCTCCATGGTGGCATGATTGACCAGCAAGGTCTCCTCCATGTGGGTGACATCATCAAGGAGGTGAACGGTAAGGAGGTGGGCAACGACCCCAAAGTGCTCCAGGAGATGCTGAAGGAGGCAAGCGGCAGCGTGGTGCTGAAAATCCTGCCCAGTTACCAGGAGCCTCACACAGCTAGACAGGTCAGTGAGATGGGTACATAAATCATATAAGATACATGAAGTAATGTGCTTCCATTTGCACAGTTTCACACAATGTTCTAACATCACACAACCTCTTAATAACTGCTAGATTTCCAGCTTATCTAAGGGTTGGTTTGGTTTGTTTAACTTAAGAAGAAGAATTTTCTAAACACATAAGGGAACATGACATTCTTCAGTTTATCACAAAATCAAATTTGGTGTTATGTGGTTTTCACTGAACAGAAATGTTGTGTAATTTGTAAGGTGTAATTAACTAGTAACTAAAACTATAAGACAAATTTAGTGGAGTAAAAAGAACATATTTGCTCTGAGTTGTTGTATGAAGTAGCATTAAATGGTCAACACTTAATAGTTTGTAGGGCAAACAGTATTGTCAATATCATACATATCATACATATCATCATGATACCTGCAAACAAAACACCAAACTGGTTCAAGACAGTCGTTAAATCAGCTCAAATCTTTGCAATCCTTTCGTTTAAAATGTCTTCCTGATTTAAACTCAGACTCTTCTAAAGTTAAATACATTTTCAATCTCTCGTCCTAAAAGTAAACACTGTGCAAAAAGTTCTGATTAGTTTGAAAGTGTAGTTTCATTTTTATCAATCAAGTAAGTAGCACTTACTGTCCCCCGGCACCCTCACTGCTGTCTGTAACCTATTATGTTGTGCCAAGATCCATATATCTAATTCTACAGCAGGAATTTGTAGATGACACTGGGCATTTGGCTTCATTACCTGCATTGCCTATATTACCTGCATTGCATTTTTGTCACTTACCCAAATGCAAAGTCATTTTCTTCTCATGAATAATAAATCAATAATTAAAGTCTTTGCATGCCAGACAGAAAAAGAGTGATCTCACAGATGACTCAGGACACTGGAATCCTTGTTTAATGTTCTCATTTCTGTCCATGATGATTGAAGTTCTTTGGATATTAAATAATTGTAGTTAGTTATTCAAGACAGTTGTTTGTAACAGCTGAAAATGCTCAAACAGAAACATTCCTCTTGGTGTAGTCATGGCTCTCTTTTTATGCTAAGTAATGAACACTAGCTTTCTAAGAGCCAGAGGAGGCTAGTCACACTGAAATTGTGACCCAGATTAGAGTGAGGGGAAAAAGAAGGGCTATCTTGCCTAGTGATGTATTGCAAATGGGATGGAAGGATAAAGCACATCTGAGGATGCAGTATATACAACTAGAGATGTGTTAGGCACAAGTCTCTGTGACTGATTGGACTTAGCAATAGAGAAGAGAAACACTAGAGCTTGAAGAAGCCGTGCCAAATTAATTCCTTACACAAGACCAAAATATACTTGAGTATAATCTACAAGAAAATTATGTGAAGAGGGTTCATGCAAGGATTATAATCACAGACACACACATACAATTTGAAGCAAATTGTTGCTGATGAGTAAAAAAACGCATTCTCAAAATAAAGTAAAGTTACTTTTCCACTGGATAAAAATTATAGCAACACTAGCAATCAGTTTGCCAGTTTTGTTCAGACTGAAATATTTCTAACTGTAGGGTAGATTACCATTTTGACATTTTGTCCAGATAAAGCACCCAGGGGATGTCTCCTACGGACTTCGGTGATCTCCTGACATTTCCTCCAGCAGGGCTGAGTTGACATTTGTAGCGTTCAGTGAAAATCTAGACAGCTATCAGATGGATTGCCATGAATTCTGATACAGACATCCACGTCATCCACAGGCTGAGCTGTACTAACTTTAGCTAGCTTTCTTTTTAATGTAACCTTTGTAAACCACCAGGTCAAATTTGAATGTGTCCACTACTTTGGTTTATGACCCAACACCTGCAGACTTAATGACATTCCCATATCCTCCAGCTGTATATCCAATCTTGGCGTATTTACAGGCTAAACTGTGGTAGTTAACAAAGCTAATATGCAGATGATGCAAAATCATGCAAACCAGAACCCAAACCAGAATTGGCAGCACTACATTTGACAGCAGTTACGCATTAACTGCAAAAAATATACATTTCAAGCTGTTTGTTTTTTTTCTGTGTAGTGCAGCAGTCAATCTGGCAGCAATGCTCTGAAAACTCTTTCATGTAAGAAGCCTTAATATCCTGCCATTTCTTAGGGCTATTGACTGAAAAGGTGTACTCTCAGTCATGGCCTTTACAAACATTTCAAAAGGTGCAGGCTTTTTTTGTAAGAGGACATTTCTACAGTACATCATCTCTCAACCTTCTCTTTATGAAAACCAGAGTGTTGGTATTGGCTCTAGCTAACAAAGCGCCTGCTGGAACATGTAATCACAGCTGTCTGTCACATGTATTTAAGAGTAATTTGGCTGTGCTCACACAGTAAAGAGCCGTGGAGGTGGATGTTGTACTGCACGCGTAGTTGTGATGATTAGAATTGTTCACAAAAGTTCTCTGTGAATGTAATCCAGCTGTCTGTGTTTCACGCCTCGAGCTCGGTCAGCGCGTGGTGACTAAACTCAACTGACAGCTTCCTTTTGCCAGTTGAGACCGTGAGAGTGTGTGTGTATGTGTGTGCTCAAGTGTGTGTCTCAATTGTGTCCGCACAGGGGAATGAGACACACACACACACACACACGCACGCGCGCACGCACACACTCACAGTACAGTAAGGGCTGCCAGCCTTTTTTATGTTCATGCATCCGTTCAATACGAGAAAAGGCGTCAAGTACAGAGGGGGAGAGGGGATGGTTGCCATGGCTACAGATTTTGGCTCTCTCTTTTTTCCATCTCTCTCTCTTTCTTTCTCTCTCTCTCTCTCTGTATGTCTGTCAGCCTGTCTTTCTCTCAGACTCCTTGTCCTGTCAGTGGGGGCTGGGATACAGGTTTTTTTTTTTTTTTTTTATGAGCTGAATTCTGTAGCCTTGAGATGTCCGTAAAGGAAGCAGAAAAATGAAGTAGTCCTAAACTGTGCAGGGCTGTTCAATAGTGATGGACACTTACTCTCCCCATCCATCTATCAAAGATCGTACTCATACACCACAGCAGATACAGAATAGATATGAACTTCATTTGCAGCCTCAATTGAATGTGGTTCTTTTCCTGCACCTGTCTGTTTTGACATCCTTTACAACAATTTTACTGACACGTTCCCTCTTTTCAACATCTCTCTCCTTTTAGGCCTTTGTAAAGTGTCACTTTGACTACGACCCATCCCATGATAACCTGATTCCCTGTAAGGAAGCAGGACTTAGCTTCAGCAGTGGAGACATTCTGCAGATTTTCAACCAGGAGGACCTCAACTGGTGGCAGGTAGGTACCACCCCTTAAATATTTTAACCTAGATATTCATCACTTGCTTAAGCCAAGAATGAAGAGTTTGTATCTTGTTTGCTCATTTTCATGTGAGCACATGTGTTTTTCCTCACAGGCCTGTCACATCGAGGGAGGCAGCGCAGGTCTAATTCCTAGCCAGCTGCTTGAGGAGAAGAGGAAAGCGTTTGTGAAGAGAGATCTGGAGCTTGCTACCACAGGTACGCATCTCAGCAGCACGCTGCAGAGAAGAGATGCACTTCTCATTATGCAGATTTGACACTAACTCCTTGCTGCACAAACTCACGGGCAACAAAGACTACATCTGTTTCTCCCTCTAATATCATACAAGCATTTCATCTGGCACTGGGCCCCTCATCCTCCTCACACCTCTACAGTCTGTTACTCTTGTCAGTGAGCACTGGACCACTTATAATGAGCATCGGCATGACTCAGGCAGTGTGATACAATCTGCTGGTTATTAAGCTGCAGGGTCTGACATTCGCAAACAGCCCTCTTCGAGAAGGAGAGTTGATTGAGTAGTGGTGATAAGACCTCTGTAAATAGAAGCCTGATCAATAATTATCTGTTCTCGTATAAGATGCTGAGTGAAAAGATACTGTGCTCCTTTACATTTATCTGTATGGAGTCCTCAACAGCTGCAGAACAGGTGATGAGTCACAGTCAGCTGCATGCCCTTCACTTTTAGAGAAGAGGAAGATGACAGCCCAACTGTACTGCCCTTGGAGTCTGGGAAGGACACATCTGTCTGCTGACACTCTTTCAACATATTATTCAAACTGAGAGCATGGTTTAAATAAAACATTGAAACTGGTCATTTTCGGTATTGTGAGGTTTAAAGTCATGGATGATAATAATTAGCACTCTGACTCTAAGGTGCACACAGTGTTTGTTTTTACAGCATGATGAGTTTTAACATGAAATGAGAAACAGTGTTTGCTTCCATATATGTTTCTGTTCAGAAGAATTTTCTCTCCCAGTCGCTAAATAATGTGCCATATTGAACAGACGCTCAGCAGATCTCACACTCACAGGTGTCCTCTGGCAGCAGACTGGCTGCACAGACTCATCATTATTAGTTCACAGTGCCACCTAGTGGTACTGTCGCCCCATAACCCTGTAAGATTTTGGATTTATGACAGCCATTTCACCTTGACAGTATATCATTTTAACAGGGACTTTCTTGAAGTGGCTGGCAGACAGAAGCACCAAGGTTGGATGTTTTATTGCATTTTGTGTGTTGCTGTCCATCTCAGGTCCTCTGTGTGCTGGGATGGGTGGCAAGAAGAAGAAAAAGATGATGTATTTAACTACCAAGAATGCAGGTACTTTTAAGTCTTTTTTACAAAGTACTACATCAAATTATCTGTTTTGCATGAATTTATAAACTTGTTTGCCGAATTAAGTTCTTCATTTATGTTAATCTCCTTAATTACTGTTGTCTGACCAGAATTCGATCGGCATGAGCTGCGAATATATGAAGAGGTTGCCAAGGTCCCACCCTTTAGGAGGAAGACACTGGTTTTGATTGGTGCGCAGGGGGTTGGCCGTCGCAGTCTGAAAAACAAGCTGCTGGTGTCGGATCCCCAGCGGTACGGCACCACCATCCCCTGTGAGTGCAGCCATTCTTCATCACACTAAACCAGGCACAATGATATCCTTGCAGTAATTATGTTTTTCTGGGTTTTTTTGTATATCATGAATACTGTGATAATTTTTGTCAGTTTGTAGACCATTTCCCTCTTTGATGTCTTTTTATGTTATCTTGGTTTTTCTCCCTCGAAGTTGGAAGTTTATTTAAACATTTTTTCAAAATATATTTAATTTAATTACAGTAATTTCCTTTATGGCTTTTTTTATAAGTCAGTTTCTATGTTTTCATGGGTTAGTGATCCATTTCTCCTCCTTTTTTTTGTGTAGTCACCTCCAGAAAACCAAAAGTGGATGAGAGGGATGGCCAGATGTACTCCTTCATGACCCGCAGCGAAATGGAGTGTGACATCAAAAATGGCCGTTTCTTGGAGCACGGCGAGTACGATGGGAACTTATATGGCACAAAGATAAACTCTATACACGAGGTGATAGAAACAGGAAAGATCTGCATCCTGGACGTCAACCCACAGGTAGAGGAAGCTCTCATATGTATGCATCCCCCATTTTTGTTTGTTTCTGCTCCTCTCCCATTTAAACTTCTTTATATTAGATTTATTCTAATGTAACTGACACAAGTATTAAATTTTAAATTTGAACAAATTATTTACAGCTTGTTGCTGCTCAAGTATTTTCAGTTTGAAAATTCCTGAGTGTGAGACCATCTTCTCAAACCAACAGAATCCCCTAATGATAAGCACTGATCACTGGAAACACTCAGAGTATCTTGTTTACACACACTGGCTTGATGAGTTTCTCAGATGAAGATGACGCAGTTGGATTTTGATCACATTTTCTGCTCATAATCATGTAATAGTTTAAGCCATTCCCCCGGCTTTCTTTACATTGATATGGTGATTGCAAAATGTCTCACATACTTTGTTTTTCTCTGAAGGCTCTCAAAATCCTGCGGACATCAGAGTTCCTGCCCTACGTTGTTTTCATTGAGGCTCCAGATTTTGAAGTTCTCAAAGCTATGAATAGGTCAGCAATTGAGTCAGGAGTAGTTACAAAGCAGTTAACGGTGAGTCTGTGTTCTCTTTAAGGCCCCAAAAATTCCTTTTCTCATTTTATCTTCCACTGTAAAAAATAATATTTGTCATAAAATCAAATTCTCCTGCCAAGGTTGAAAGAGTTTTTGTCTTCTCATGTTATAGATCACTCTTGGTTGTTATGTTTGTGCTCTTTGTGCTGGCTTAAAGTAGGTGGGGCTTTGTTTTATGTTTTGTATTAATCAGGATTTTCTAACATTTGTAACAAAATGTAAAAAAAATTGTCTGGTTGTTAGTTTGTCAGGCCACTTTTGATAAAGTGAGATTTTTCAAAACTTAAACTTTGATCCTTGCATGTCAAAAGGTCCAGTGTTTATGATTTAGTGGCATCAAGTGGTAAAGCTGCAGACTGCATTCGACTTAACATCGCTTCCTGAAAAGCATCACTGTTTGGAATAGAAATCTGAATACAGTGTGTGTTCCACTAACAGGGATACTTAGAAGAAAATTTTAATTATGTAATCTAAACCATCCCATTCAAGTGCTTTCCTGTTCATTGTATTTATTTTCACTGAATTATCTCACTGTCCTGTGCTGCTCCCTACAGGACTCTGAACTAAAGAGGACGGTGGATGAGAGCGAGCGCATTAAACGGGCCTATGGACATTATTTTGACCTCTGCATCATAAACGACGGACTGGAAGCGGCTTTCCGAAGTCTACGATTGGCACTGGAGAAACTGTCAACAGAGCAGCAATGGGTGCCTGTGAGCTGGGTCTTCTGAGGGTCACCAGTAACACCCCAGCAGGATGCCAGGGCCTCAGACTAGAGGTCAGAGGATGGAGGACCATTTAACAGTAGTAGCTCCGGAGGGGCTCTCTCCATGCAGTCAGTGGTGGCGGAGGTCTGTTGTGAAGGGCATAAGCGTCATGGTTCCGTGCAAATGACCAGCCTTGTGTAGAGTGTTTTTGTACAAAATGTTCCTCTGTTCAGCCTAATGTCAGTTGTATTTTATTTGTTGGAATTTAAATAATTTTTTTGATATTTGTTGAGAAGGATTTAGAGTCGATTATGAGGTTCAGTGCAATAGTGTGAGTGAGTGTGTGTTTGTATGTGATCATTAAGGGTGGAAATAGACTTATAGTAATATGTCTCCTGGTAACAGTGCTCTGTTGAAGGTTTCCATTGAAGGATAATGAACTTTTAAGCTTTTCCTACTTAACGTAGTGTAATGTTTACATTGGATTGTTAGGACAGATTGGTCAAGAAAAGATACCAAATGTCATATTTTGATTAAACTCTCCATATTTTACCATTCAATCATACGGTATGATTGTATTTGTTCGGAAATGTGCTTTATCTTTTATGTCTCCACTAATTTGAACAGCAATAGATCATTTCAAACAAAAACATTTACATGCAATACATCTACTCACACACACAAGTGAACACACAGTTACACACTGCGCACCAAAACAGCAGTGGAAGCTCTTTTGTTGAGAAATGTTGCATTAATCTTGTAGTCTCAGTTTAATATGTTTCTTTTTAATGTCATTTATGTAGTATATTTGTTGTCTGATACAGGTTAACTATCTGGTCTACAGAAAGAGCATCCTGTGATCAGATTATAGCGTCCAACTACAACCTGTATGATTATGTTGGAGATGTATTTGTAGCACTGAGAACACTTAAACCCTCAAAGAATAAAAATAAAAAAAGATGAAAACTAAAGAAGTAGCCTACAGTATGCACTGATTGTTTAATGAAGGCAAATATATTACTTTACATTACAGGTTGGACAACTGATGGAAGTTGTCACATGTTTTGCTCTGTTATTATTTGATGTACAAACAGTAAAATATTCATCAGTGGCTTCAAATTCATACTTACTTTTGCCTTAAAGTGGTTCGACAGCCAAGGAAACACTCTTTCACTGTTTCTTCATAGAAAGCAGTAAAAAATAATACTGGCAACTTAATTACTTTTGATTTTATTTATCCCTCAAACTTGTAAGTACTGTATTGTAATAAAGAGTGTATAATATAACCTAGAGAAAACTTGGTGCTTTGATGCTTCTGCTGGTGTGTAGATGCAGTTGGACAGCTACACTGTAGTTTTGATGTTCATATAAAAATGTAGTAAAATTAAAAAAAAATTGAGAATGTTGTGTCACTGTCTACAGTTAATACTTATGCTTATGAAAATAAAATCACAATATTGTACACATTAAATAACATTAATATTTTTAAAAATACAAAAAAACAACAAATGGTGCATCCTCAGTGCTTTTTTGTCAAAGTGGAGTTTAGCTGGTGGATGCCTGGGGTAACCTTTGTGACTGTGGGAGGTTACGGGTGCTGGGTGAGGATGGTGGGGACGGATATGGAGATCTGGTGGATGTCATCCAGTGATGAGATGCCAAAGGTAGCGTCATTGGATACATCTCATAGGCAGGCAGCAGGCCTCCTGGCCATATGTTTGTTAGTGTAGGATCAAACTGCATGAAAGATGAGTTGAAGTAAAATTTAAGTACAGTCCATTTTTTAAAATATTGCATATTTAAGTCCAGTTAAGGTCATATGTACCACGAGATATGGATATAGCTACTCATATTGGATAAGACATTTTTCATGTTTACTGACTAAGGTTTGAAATTTTTGGAAATACACTTGTAGGCTCTCTTGCTAAGATGAAAAGAGATTTTTCTATTATTCATATCTGTAAGACTACTTCTAGCAAGCACTTGGTTTAGCTTAGCTAAACACAAAGGAAATGTAAGAAAACAGCCAGGCTGAGTCCTGACAGCATCAGCAAAACACCAGGAAGTTACTGCAACCTGCCATGAAGTAGTATTACAACCACAATACACAGTATCAACATGTTTTCACACTTTAAATGGGGAATTCATCAAAATTCAAAACTATTGGAAAGAGTTTGACATTTTGGAAAATGCGGTTGTTAGTTTTCCTGATAAAAGTTTTGCTAAAAGTCCGTTGCCTGTTCATATCTCTCAAGCTACCTCTAGCAGCAAGCTAGCTTAGCTTAGCACCGGGAAAGTAAAGGAAAGGCAAGTTATCCCGGGTCATCCTAATGGCAATGGTGAGACCATATACAGTATCAACAGATTTTTACACTTTTAAAAAAGTAATAATAATAAAAGGCTGTTCTTTGATTTGCTTTAGTAGTGCAAGTAGCCAGACTTTTTGAAAGCTGTTAGTTGCCAGACTTCATGTGAAGCTAAGCGTAATGGCTGCTCTAGGCAAAAATGTGAATATACATATCTTTCAAAATTTCAACTTATTCCTTCAACAAATGTTGATTTTTCAGAGACATTAATTTCGAGTTTAAAAATCTATATGTGAGAAATTAGGGCCACGAAATGGCAGTGTTACAGCTATCTAGGAAATCAGATGTGACTCTGGGTCAAAATATTACTGGGTATTTTGGGAAAAGATGCTCCTTTTGTAATATATAAAAATATTTAAGAATATTATACACATATTTAAGGGTGATAAAAATACAGAGATTCTTCTATTCTGTTTCTGAAAAAAAAGAACAAATTAAAACTCTGTACACTGAAACTTCAAATCTGTGTTTACATCTGCTTGTAGTTGACTGTGGCTGAGTGCAGTGAGGGCTAATGTACCAGTGAGTATGGTGGAGGTTGATCCACAGCACTGTATGGGGGAGGAAACATGTCGTAATGTATGTCCTCTTCTGCCTGATACTCAGGCAAAGACATCATTTGGAACACTGATGATATGTTGCCATCTTGGGTTGTTGGTATTGTGGCATCTAATTCTGCTCTTTTTTTTATGTGTCGATAGAGGCAGAGGAATACCACAGCTATGGCCAACACCAAGACTGGGAATCTAGAAAAACATTTGCATATTTTTTTAACTCTTAATTCTTGGTGCTTTAAGTAACAGTCCCTATATAGAGACTGTGCACACAGATTAATTTGTGATTTTGTTTGGCTACTTACAAATACTGTAAGACCGTAGCTACCCTGGCCATGACTGGAAATATTTTAACCTGCTGATATCAGTGTGCAGAAAAAAAATGAAATTAGACATGCAGTGAAAACATCGATACAGTTATGTGAAATATTCACTGCCATTGACAGTGTGTCAAATCTTTTAAAAGCAGATTTATACAAACTGAATACTCCATAAAATTTACATCCATAACCTTTATTTTATTTTAATGTATGAAAGTGTAGTTTAAATGAAAAGAGTTTTGTTTTCTTTAGAAAAGCCAGAAAACATCTACAGTGTCAGATTTAATACCTTACACATAGTAACAGCGTTTAATAAAGACAGATCAGTCTTCTCTGAAAATAAATCATGTCTTTGGTTGTGTAATGACAAAACTTAACCACTGTGTGTCTGATATCACAGGATATGATAGTTTCAGCCTTTACATCTTAATTAGTAAGAGCCCTCTGGACCAATAACTTTGGACCATGAGTACTACATTCAGCCTACAGCAGTACACTGGCAAAACTACAATACTTAAAAAACAACTTTACTAATGTAAAACTTAGCTTAAATCAAGACATAAAAATATAAATGACCAGCTATTTCACTTTTTACTGTCTGAGTTTCACAACCGACAGTAAACGTTAGCCTATAAATCTGTTGTTCGTTAAATCCGAAGGTTAAAAAAATCAGTTGGATTCACAAAATTCTAACATAAACTTCCCTTACAACACAAAATAAGAGGATAATTAGAATTTTCTAATCATAATTACAGTAGGATTTGATCTTACCTTATTTAACAATCCAAAACATACAGAAACCGTCCTGGTGTGTTGGTTGCAATCAGAGGATAATGTTTGACTTAAGCAATGGAAAGCACACAACGTGATGAGCTTTTACAGCATTATTGTCTTTTTACAGACATAGGACTTTGAGGTGTGTTTCCCATCTTGCATAATTCTCATACAACAAAATAATCCAGAAATCTTGATAGCTGCAGCAAACCATTAACAATGGCATTCCTCAGAGGTCAGTTAAAAGGCCACTCTTGTTTTGTTTCTAATTGTTGTCGACACTAATGGAAAGTTAATAAAAAGTTAGTATTTTGATAAAAAGTTTTTTGAATTAAAGTGGACCAACTGATCCCATTAAAAAACCCTCTCGCCAAAATTAGTTTTGTATGTCTCCACGTATTTAAAAACAATAAACACCAGTAGATAATTTCAAACAAAAACATTCACACATTTACATGCAATACATCTACTCACACACATGAACACACACATTTACAATGTGATCATCCTTATATGGTATCTGATTAATCTGTATTTGGAGAGCTTAGAGTCAGTATAAAACAAAACTACACCTAGCATATGAATATGAAAGAAAGATATGCAAATTGTTCTTGTACAAGTCATTTTCTAAAAGGAGGCCGACCCATCTGAGTATAAAACATTTGTCATGTTCCTGATATGTTAGATCTCTATTTGGTGTATCTGCATATTGATGTAGTGCAACTGTAGAGATCTCCTTGCTTCAAGTAAAAATTGTCTTAAAAGCCTTCCTGTGAGTCAGTGTCTGTGCTACAGGTTCAAGGAAATTTTCTTAACACATACTTCGTACAAAAGCAC
>JAPZDZ010000014.1:12607026-12659527 GCA_029783805.1 Acanthurus tennentii
TATATATATATTTAGGCTTTCTTTATATATATTCAGACTTTATTTTATATATATAATTTCCTAAACGGCTTGCCATAAACAGACAATAACAAAATATTATAGAATAGGTCATTACACCAGGTATATGTGCTGTATGTCAAATGTCACAGGCGTTACGGTCAGTCTCTTGTATTATTTACAGAATCCACTAGGGGTCAGTGCAGTGTAGAGAAAGAACTTCCCTCAGGGTCTTTTAGGTGATGTTTGTTATAGGGTGTATTTTCGATGATGATATAATAAAGACTGACAGTGTAACCAACACGGTGAAAAGTTCGCTTGTGAATTTTATTATCAGATGAACTCAGTTTAAACTGGACTGGGTGATGTTCCACTTCTACATGGAACATTGTTAAGGCCTATAATAACAAAGTATTCAGCCAAGTCAAAAACGCATTGTATCGGTCAGGATATCCTGCATAAACAGTTTGTATTCAACAACATCCTTGATTGTGTTCTTGTTTGACTCCGGTTTTCTAAAACAAGGGTTTTGTTGGCCTGTATACTTAAAGCAAATAGTCTTGTTCAACATAAAAGATGTATTTATTTCATATGTTTTGCCATGTGTCAGTTTATTAGACACTTTATGTCTGACTCTAACAAAGATGAGTCTTGTGACAAACCACAGCAACATTTATTTGGTTATACATTTGGTGTTAGTACTTGACTTTCAATTAATTTAAAAGACAACTGTTAACGATGTTTCAAACTGTTTCCTTGCTACAGCTATACAGACACTAACACACTGACCATAACTGTCACTTCCTTTTTTAAGGGCAGCAGCGCACTTTTGTTGTGATTGGCCCCAGTGCAAATATTTTTTGGGCCCTCCTTTTTGCCCCAAACACAATCACACAACCATGTAAAAAAAGGGCATACAAAACAAACAAAAATGTAATAAAAGTGTTATAAATATTGTTTAAGCCTTTCACACATATTGATTGCTACACTGGATAGCAATTCAAAAGCTGTTTTCTAGTACATGTATGGGTTTTGGTGGTGTGATTGCTTATCTTCCACTTTGGTAGATTTTAGTAAGTAACCCCATACACTGCCACCAACTGTAAAGCACCAGAAATTTCATATCATGCATAAAAATGAATGTTGCTGTGAATGGTTGCTGATATAAATTAATGATGTTTACACCAACTTCAGTAGTAACTTGTGTTTAATACAAATTAGCAAATGTTAGCATGCTAAAATGCTAAGCTGAGATGGTGAACATGATAAACATTATACCTGCCAAACATCTTGTGTTTGCATTACCATTGCAAACATCTCGACATGTTAGCCTTTACCTGTGTACACATTTTTGCTAATCTAACTCCAACCTTTGCTTCTGCATTAACATGAAATCCTACATCAGACACAAAATGATGATAATAAACTATGTTTCATACTGCTCTTTCGCCTCAGTTGACTTTTCCCTGTACATTACAGTCACTTTTTAATGGAGCTGTGAATAAAAATCACAATAAAATCTCAAAAAAAGTTTTGCCTGCCTGAATTGAAAAACTGTTTATTCATTTCCATCTATTGTAGAAGTGGAAAATGCCAAATTCCACTAAGCTCTCACTTCAAGAAAGATAAGATGAACAGCAGGAATGTACATCAAGAATATTATTAGCTGATGTTCTTTAAAAGGATCTGATAATTGTTCTTTTGAGCCTTAGTACTCCTTCTAAAGTTATCTAAACCTTTATCACATTTGATGATTTATAAGATTTAAAGTCTTTGGGTGTATTTGCTTATTAGCTTGTTCTGCTGTCATATTGATGTAGCTTGTTACATAAGGATTAGGATTCTTGCTTACTCAAAACAAAAATATATTTTTTTTTACTAAAAATGAATTTGTTCTGTGTTAAGAAAATTCTTGAGTCATGATGTCATGTAAATATACAAATATAAATATAATGTTTTTTGTTTATTCATTGAAATGATGATAATACTGTATTATCACAATTATGATAATACTGATTCATCTTTACAGCTTCATCATCATGGCTTTTTGCTGCCTTTTACTTTAACTTGATGAAACTTACATTAATTGGAAAGATTCACATTGATTTTGTGCAGCCAAACACAATCCATACTTCTTTACAGCAGAAACCATCTCTGACAGTGACAAACTGCTGAAATTCTGTCCCTTGCTTTTGTTGTTCTGCCCGATTTAATGTGGCTTGTAATGTATACTAACACAACAAGATTCAACACTCTGTTTCCAAACGACAGACAGGGCCTAATGATATAATATACTGTTGAGACAGAGGAAGAACACTCGACACTTACCTTCCTGCCCTTCCAGTGACCTCAGACATTATGTCATCTTCTTCCTGAGCCTCAAATGTGAGGCCAAGGACTTTTAACCCTCAATTACCTGTGTAATTGTTATTCTACACACAAACTGTTCCTTTTGAATTCCTTTGGAAACTCCATAAAAGAGAGATTAGTTTTTAAGAAAAATCTTCATTAACAATTAACAATTTGGTTTATTCTGACAATCTGAAAAGATATCACCGGGGCACTTTCCTGCTACAGATTAGCTGAATCCAATAACCCAAATCTAGCATATCAGTCAAGAGAGCATGAACAACACACTGTGGTGCTATGCTTTTATTCACACAACCAAACTATTCAAGTGTGAAAGCAGCCAGGACTGCAAGTTGTGAAACATGACTTTACCCTAAAAATAAGGTACTATTTAGCAGAGGGTGTGAATCAAACTATTCTGTCACTTGTATAAAATATCAGGCAAACAGTGTTGTTATCTTTCTAACCATAGTAGAGACAAACAAAAGTCTTTTTTATATCTAATTTGACGGCTAAAATATCTCTTTTTTGAAAAAAAAAGACTCAAAACCTACATTATGTCATTGAGAAATTTCTTGAGATATCTAAATTTTATTACCTGTAACCTTTGACTTACATTAGGAATCCAAGGTCCAGTCTGTAGGTATATTGTTCATTCAACCTCTGATCAAGTTAATGTTAATTTGAGTCATGCTGGCAATTACAAAAGTTCACCGTCACACTTTTAGAAATAGTTTTTATTGCACCAGTGCTTTTCCTTATTTGGCAAGTGAAAAAACACCTATGCAGGTAATCCAGGGTGTGTGATGCTTTAAAATATTGCTCAATACTTAAAGGTGCCCTGTGGCTTTTCTTTAAAAAAGAAAAAAACAGAACCCCTTTTTGCCCATAGTGTTTTATCCATACTGAGCCAGAATTATCTTTGCGAGTTTCATTACTAATGGTAAAAAATAAAGAGACAAAAATTAATTGTCTCTTTTATCCCTTTACAATAGCAGTGCAGCTTCTCACAGTCAGCGTGACACTTCATGATTTAACAAACACCCTACGAGGACATTGATGACTATTGCATTTTAGATGTAATTGACTTCTCCCAGAAAATGTTATCAACTAGTGGATTAATCATTGAAGATATATTTTAATATGAAAAACCTCAAGTTAGCTTGTATAAGCGATGCAACACTGACAATGCAACAGAAGAAATGCTTTTTTGCACCTGTATCAGTGCCTATATCACCTATATCAGTTTTCTTCGCTCTAAATACTTAAGTGAATATATATATATATTGTATTCGAGCATTGAGGCAGTCAGCCATGTTTGATTCTTCTTCTCATTCCAGCAGCATATGTGCTGCTTTTGCTCCCAATATAAAGCCAGGTTACCATGACTTAACAACGCCCCAAGCTGCATATCTGCTCTAGCAGCATTGCAACTGCTTTGCTACTGCACTGTGCTAAAACCACAGAAGAACTATTTTTGTACAGCAATGTACAGTTTGAGTGGTAGTTTTGATGGTTGATTGGTTGCCTGTTCTGTGAAACCCAATCAACCTGACACACTGGAAAGGTATGATTCTTGTTTAAAAAAAGATGTAACACTGGGTAAGAGCCTTTTGTCTGCTACCTTTCAGCACTGACCTTCACTGGCTGCCTCCTGTGAATTATGATTTTATGTTATGAAATTTTTATTGCCAACAAAGCCTGCAGGGAGTAAGGTGGGAATGTTTTAAATAATAACATATTTACCCGCTATTTATCTGCTTCAGCACCTTGTTGGTACTCAATTAAATTCCCAAAATCAATGGGTCTAAAATAATCATGGTAACTATGTACCAACTAATTGGTTGTTACTGACTACGGAGGTTAATAACTGCTTTAACATTAGCACCTTGAAATTGAAAGGATTTTCCTAGGGAACATTTATTATGAATATAGATTAGGAATAAATCTGAACTAAATTTATAGTTGTAGTGTGCATGTTATTTAAAATGTTTAAGAAGAAACTGCACACTGCGGCAGAGTTACCATGCCATCTTACACCATTCAGTACACATACACACATACTGCAATTGCATGTCCACTGGTGTGCCGCATATGGCAGTTTGTAATGATTGGATGTTCTGGGCCATCACAGCCTCTCCTCACCTCACACACACACAAGACGGATTCAATTATTGCTCCAGAGACTGCAGGAAAACTACAATGCCAGAACAAACACACACACACTCACACACATACTCAATAAGATAACACTTTTGTGTGCAGTTTTATTGTTTAAGGTCTCACACAACTGTGAACTCAATTCCAATTAGTCTTTAGGCACCTGCTGCCCTTTTCTCAAACTTTTGTCAATTTTTTTCAGCTCCTGGCTTTGACAAACAGAATAAAAATCCTATAATAAAAATTTCCCTTCCCCCAAAGGTATCAGCCACGTGTCTGGGAGTGTGAAAAGTCTGCAACTTCAATTTACAGGCCTCTCACTCCCTGATTACTCTATCACAGCAACCTGTCCATCTCGCTATTCTAGGAAGGATGTGCCCTGTCAATAAGTAGCCAGTCTCATTTAGGCAGTTAACATGTTGGACTTGCCCCTCGTGGTTCCAAAGACATCAGCAAGTGTGTTTGTAAGGACACTGAAGATATCTTTTAGATATCTTTTAGATATCTGTTATCTCTTTTAAGATATCCGCCATAGGACTTTGAAGCTTATCTGTGATGACTCCTCACTTTTCACCTTTGGAGGCAGAGCTCAGCGCAAAGTGTAGTCTGCACGACAGTGTGGGCTGATTTCAATTCAGTGATCAAAAGTCAATTGTTACCCTGAACTACTCATGTACTCTCTGTCCCTGTATCATAGTGAGGTGATAATGACTCCCTATGTCTTGACCTGACAAACACCGCTCATTCAAACAGTATAAACATCAGCTCATGCTGACAATTCAGCTTCAATCAGATTTTTCAAAGAGATCACATTGAAATCAGTGTTAATTTACTTTTTTCTAATTAGGCTAGACAAGTGCCATGCCATTGTTCTGATTACTTATTATTATTATTATTACAAAACCCTAATAGACTGAAAATACACATTGCCTGCCCTTTTTTAAAAAATAATTTTCATTCTTCCTGAACCTGTCTCCATTCTGCCTCTGATTAGCGCTAAACGTGAGATTTTCTTCTAACCCTAACCATCCCAACATAACCCTTCTCATGCAACAAACAGCAGTCAATCAGAGGCAGAGTAGGGTGGGTCTTTGAGGAATGCAGGTGGGGAAAAAACAAGGAAGAGTGTGTTTTTAAAGCACCAGGCCTTCAGAGATATGGGTGTTTGTTTTTTGGCTTTTGGACAATAAGGGCCTTCTGTCCAATGGAACATTTTTTTAAGTTTCAGGAAAATTGGCCTTCAAAAATAGTGGGTAATCTCCAGTTACACAAAAGCTGTAGATGTATCTGCTTTTTGACCACGTGTTCACAAAGACAACAACGTGAATGCAGTTGTTTGCGTACTTAAGTGTGCTACATAAAGACCACAAAGGAGATCTCAGACAGTACAGAACTTCTTGATTCGTATGGTGTGAATAAACATGGTGATGTTCAAGGAGATCTTATTCTGCAATCAGAAAAATAAATGATGAAAAACACTGCCATTATTCCTGAATGTCACACAACACACCAAGTGAGTTCAGCAATTCAGTTCAATTCAGCAGAGCAACCCTCCAAACAGAAGCAGGAAACACCAGGCAGCCAACATACACATGCAAACACATAGTTAAAGCAAGTCAGTCATCAGCTTAAGTTTTCTTGAGTTCAGTTCCTAAAAAGTATTGTGTCAGCATCATTAAAGTTATCTGTCCCAGTATCAGCAGTAAAACACGTTACTACACCAATAAAAATTCTCTGTTTTCGATGAGACTAAATAAGAGACCTTTGTTGAATGATAAAGACTGGTTTAACAATATAGAGCCATAAGTGTTAATTCACTGTAGTCATCAATATCACTGATAATAGTTACTTTTATGGGCTCATTACTCTCACCTGCCACCATACATCAACATGCCAGATACCTGGAGTTTGACTCTAAACTCTAAACCAGACATTATAGATTCTGTTATTGAAGCCATTAAGATTTATGATCCCTTACTTGTGCATTGTAAGATCACTTATTTGAACATTAAGGTGTTTTATGGCCTCATTCAGTCACTGCTTCATTCTGAGTGGCCTCACTGAGTCGCTTAGAGACACACTCCTTAGCTACTGTCAGTGTTTTCCAGCTTAAAACAGCTTTGAACAGTGAGCTCAGTCAGCTGGCTAGAAAAATTAGGTTAGTTTATGGCTGCAAGAGAGTTGGAGTGATATGTTAAGCAAAGGTGGCAATCTAATTTGAATTATTATTTGCATTTCCTATCACCAAAAATTAACCCAGACTGCTTAAAGATTTCTTCCCAACATGTCTGAAGATATACATACAAATTGGCTACTTAAAACAGTAATGTGTGTCTGATGTTTTTCTGAAAAAAGAAAAAAGGTTAAATTTCCAAGTTAAATCCTAAACGACACCTCCTGCTTTTACCCTAATAAAATTCCAAAATCTATAAATATTTAGTTCTTTTTATAAAGTTTTCCATCATAAGCACAAGATGTTTTCTACTTTACTGTAAAGTCCATGCCCAGTGTATGCAGACTGGCGGCTGTACACATGTTGGTACAAATGTTACAAGTTAGACCAGGATGGACTTTTAAACTCTTTGAAATGTCATAAATCATGCTTGTAGATCCTCCTCTTTAATGTGAAAAAAGCCTTCTTGTGTTAAACTCTGTTCTTATGTCATTTGGCAGACTGAAGGTTAAAAATTTAACCATAGTGGAAAAAACAAACAAAAAAACATATAACTTTGAACAGAGAGGCTTAAATATTATCTTAATTCAGTCAAAGTCAGTGAAAGTTTTGTTACCAGTTTTATTTCTTTGCATAATTGCTCAGAAATACAAATTTGATGTTATTTGATGAAAATGTCACTGAACAATACATAAGTACCAAGTACAAAAAAAACAGGCAATTTATTTTTGGACTCACACAGTGGTGTTTTTTAAAAAATCCTTCTTCAAAATCATCCCCAGTGAGGATCGGGTGAATGATCAACTGGTATGTTTGCAACAGAAGCAGTGGATTTTAACAAAGTGTAAAACGGCCTCATAAAAGGATTATAGGGTTAATGTGAAAGGATCCTAATAAAGCTTTGAATGGATCTGTGTCCCTTTAAAAGAGGGCACCATCTTGTTCAAGCTGGGGATTTTTGGGAATAGACTCACTCCGTGTGACTAAAAACAGTATTTGTTTGAATGAAAGACACCTACAGTGTTGTCACATTAAACCACATCTCATAGTCATGCACGCAGCTCTGTTGGAGATTTGTCATACTGAAACATTTCTGCTGAAATACGAATTAAAGAACAATGTGAGGCAACTTCTTCTTTTTGTTGCCACACTAAAGCAACAGAAACTCTTACATAAACAAAAGATGGAATGACTGCTTGTGATGAAAAAGAAACAACTCTATTTCCTAGAAATTAGAGATTAGGATTTAATTTAAATGCTATATAATAATTCAAGTCGCTTCCAACTTATTCTGTTTATCAAAACACACCATGATGTTTCCCTAACCTTTATGAAGTGCTGCGGTGCCTAAACATGAGCATTAAAAGGTTGTATGATGCTGCATTCCCTTTGAATGGAATGTGTATTGCAAAATGACAAATTCAATGGAAAACATTGAAAAAAAACACTGTCAATGAACATTTTACCGTCACATTTAGTTGTCTATCAGCCTTTTTACCACTTGCACAGTGTTGTAATAAACAAAATTTATATTTTCTCCTTGAAATGTATTTGCTGTTACAAATTAAACATATTTTCTAGGAGACAGGGCTGGAAAAGAAAACATGCATAGTAATGAACCCACTCTGAGTAAATAAAACATGTTCCTGTACAGCTTTAGAGTCAAACCCTCCGCTCTACTGAGTGTTTAATCATCTTTCAGGTAATCATTTTAGCTTTCCTACAAACAATTTGAATTTTTTGGTTTACTTTCATTACAATTTGTTTAGCTGCAGCAGGCTATTTTTCAGAGAAAAATCTTCATAAACCTGCTGTAAGGTGGCACTCAGTGGCAGATAGACACAGTTAGTAACTCGACCAGGGAAGAAAGTGGAGCATTTTGCAGGTAAAAGCCAGATATTTATCTCAGGATTTGGAGAAGACCAAAGGAGAGCTAAAAGGATAGTAAACATTTATGCTGAGATTCACCAGGTGACCAGAAACACTTTAAAATGATTTTCCTGTGTTGCTTCGTGTGTGCTCAATGAGTACACAAGCAACCATTTGCAGACAAGTTGTAATCCTTAAAATTTCAGTCCCAGTCATTTTGGTGACACCTGTGGTTACTGTAGGACTTTGTAAGAAATATAATTTAGAATCTGATTGCATTCTGCAAACAAAACAGCAGGGTTCAGTTAGACTGATTACCTTGCAAAGGAGTTTGAGGTGTGCTACTGGTTGCCTGCAGCTCTTCATCTAACAGCTCATTGTCCTCTTGTTCCACTGCAAAATTTGAAAATCATTGGCTCACAACAAAGACAGTAAATGCCTGTTGTTTTGTTTTGTATCATACATGCATGATGTGGCCAGTGTTGAACATAGTGACGATAAAATGTGTTTCCTTTGGCTGCCTCACAATAAAAATTAAGCAGTGAATTTCCACTTGAATGCATTTCATGTCGCGTAGCAGCAGTGGTCTACACTGTTTACTTTAGCAAAGCAGCTCAGACTGCATCAGATGAGTGAACAGTCAGCATTTAAGGCAGTAATCAATCAGATTAAACATTGCTCTTATTCTGGTGAAGCTGGACAGTAGTGGACGCCACCACTGTTAACTAAAACTAGTAGGTATTTACTGAGAGCAGGTATATTGCAAAAATGCTACTGCTGCAAGATAAATATACTGTAATGGATTTAAAAAATAGATTTGATTCTATGATTATCAATTAATTAAAAACATCTGTAACTTCAAAAAAGTAAAAAAATTTTGTTTCCACTGCCACCTGAATGAATAATTCAGGTGTGAGTGCGCCAAAGACGTCCTGTGGGTTTTTCTGCTCTGAACGCTGTATAATGTCTTTCCTAAATAATCCACCATGAACAAAACAGGATTCAGTAATCCTCCATTAAATGCACTCAACATTCACTGTGCTGTAACCTCATGTGAACTTCTCTCTCAGAAGATCCCAGGAGAACAAAACAGTGTAACAGCTCAACTTCAGATTAAGAGCAACTCTGTGAATTTGGTTTGTTTACCCAGTAATTACGGCACCAAAGTGCACACATGTTTTTTATTACCTCGAGTGGAGGAAATAAATAGCACAGTGGAATATTTCCCCCTCGCTTAAGGAATCCTCTAACTCTAATCTGAATGCATGATACACTGTCAGACAGTGACAGATATAAGCTGCACCATTTGCACTGACAGTTGCTGTGCAACAGCCAATGGAAAGAGGTTTACTGCATGCTACACTGCTTTGGGACTACACTTTGGACTTTTACTTAAAAGATGCCAAGAATGCAGACAGCTTGAAAATCCCTTCACTGCATGTCAGCTGGAAACCTCTTTGCTCTTCAGGAAGATCTGTCAAGTTAAGCTAATTGTTTTTTTTCTTTGCCTTGATTAGATAAAGAAACATGTTCTCTATTAAACTCATGTTCTGTTTAAAAGATACAATTCGAGGTGAGCCCCTTTCACCAATTTTTGACTCTGTCTCACTGCTACTCTATAACAGCCTTTTCAGCCCTCAGCCTTCAATCCTGTTATACCCTCCCATCTTATTCCCCTATTCCCTCTCTCTCCCCTTTTCCTTTCCTTGAAAAACTCCCCCTCCCTCTGTTGTCACTAAGCTGAAGGAGGCAACAGAGAGTAAAGTATATGGAGTCCCTCCCAGACTCTCCAGTGCCGACTGAAGATCTGCCACTTTACAGGCAGGCAGGAAGGCAGGCAGCCACACTGGATTGGTGTGTCATATCTTATCTCATACAGTTGTAGAAACGTGGATCTTATCAAAGACAGTGCGTGCCATCTGACTAGTAAACAGACTAGTTAACAGAAAAAGAAGGGAGGGAGAAAAGAAAGTAAGGAGGAGAAATGGGGGGAAACAAGTCCAGTGCTGTACAGAGGTAAGAGGGAAGGCTGCAGAGAAGTGTGGGCTGGGTTAAACTGGCACTTAAAGAGAAGCTCTGGCTCTGCTGTGGCTTTAGTGCGTTAAACCAGCAGCCAGGCTGGAAGAATAAGAACGAAGCAGTGAAGGAGTTGATGAGACAACAGCTCGGGGGGGAAAGGTGCACTATCACTCCACAGGAGCAAGTGTATTTTTAGCTCCAAACTCTTTCACTTTTCAGTTTTCTTCCCTTCCACTCTTTCCTTGGTGGAGGTGAGCCATGGGCACCGGTGTGAACAGGTTCCTGTGGACAGCATTGCTGCTGCTGCCAGTCTTGGGACTCTCTGAGGCTCTGCAAGCAAGCTGGACCCCAGGGGACTACGCAAACACCAAGGAAGATGCATTAAGGTTCCTCGACAACTACAACAGCACTGCTGAGGAGGTGTTATTCAACAGCGTCTCTGCCAGCTGGGACTACAACACCAACATAACAGACCATAACTCTGAGCTTCAGGTAGGACAGTTCTTGGAGTTTTTGAGCTTGAAGGGTGACCTTTTAGTTGAACCTTTCTCTCACAGTATGAAATTGGCTTGTTTAGATCAGTTCTTGCCAGTATTGGCACCTTCTCACCATAAAAGCATGCATGGTCAAGGGTTTCTGTGGAGCTGAGCCCTGCTTGACTTGGAGATCACCCCTATTCAGCTCTCTCCAGAAATACATGCTTAGTTTCCTCTTAGCTCAGCCAACTCAGCTTGTGTGTTGCTGGAAATATAAAACAAATCCCATAGCCTGCAGGGTGAACGTCTTCAAGTTTTGAATAAATTTCTAGGGGGTCTTATGTGCTAGTATGTAGGCTGTTTATTAGTTTAACTGTCTGCTTTATAATATTTTCTGCATAGTACAGTTTTTCCAGATGGACACACCCTCGCTACAGGATGCAGTTTTACACACACTAATAGTCTTTATGGGTCAGTGTGTTATTATTCCCCCCCATTAAAATTCCTTTGCAGAGGCAAGACATGAGATATTACCCAGCAGACTGCGATGGTTTTACAGTTCCATCTGGCCATATGCATGAGAAAAATTTGCATAAACAATTAAGACAAGGGAGACAGGATCCTGGCAATAAAGCAGGAGAAGCGCAGAGCCAGGCAGGAGGTTGCAAGAGCGAATGATATTGTACAGATGTGACTATAGAAAAGCACTGAATGGCTTCAGGGCGCTGACAACACACTTATATTCATGGATGGGTGCAAACAATACAAGCTTACTCATACATAAACTCATGAGAGCGAATAATCCAAATGACACACCCAGGGGAAGGTCTCTGGGCTTTTTTTGCGTGGGTGCTTGGACAGCTGTCACAACAGGATTTCAGTAAACTATTCAGGCTTTGAACACTGGTCTCACTCACACTCTGAACAGGTGTAGATGTGGCCCCCGCCGCACCAGTGTCAACAGGGTCAGGCTGCAGAATGTGCTCTGCTCTCCAGGATGTGTCCGAGATGTAAGGTGAAAGATGAGCAGGATTGTAGTTGCCATGTAAGAGTGTGATTTTTTTTTTTCTGGGCAGTTCAAAGATGGGATCAAAGTGGATCAGAGCACTGAGCTCCATCTGATCTGGCAGTCAGGGGGGGAGCATGGCAACTCAACCTGACAGGGAAATTTTCTAAGGATGGCAGTTCCACCTATGCTGCACAGTTCAGTCAGTCAGTTCATTGTTCATTGCAATCAAATTGATACAACAAACTGGCAGATAATATTACAACACGTACATTCATGCTTTTAAAGCAAAAAATGCAAATGCGTGCACACACACATACACAAATATGCTCTCTCCTTAGCCCCATGCGGCTTCAGAGGTGAGGCTGATTTTGCAAATGAGGCTCAGGTTAGACGCGAGGAGGATCAAACAGAACAAGAATCGGGTCACAAGCTTCTAATCATGCTGAATAAAAAACAATGAGAGTGGATATCAGTAACGGATGTCCTTTGAAACCCGGAATGAAAATTCAGCCCCCTCCAAGTGTCACAGTCAGACCCAAGGCTCTGTCATTCATCTCACTGCATGCTACCAGCTTTTTCTCCTAACTTGAATGTAAATCTGAGAATTACCTACGCTGTGCTGGTTTTATTTGAGGTACTATCAGTTCATTTTGGACACATTTTAGGTAGATTCTTTTGGCAAAATTGAACTATGTCAGATGAAAACATTAACAAACAACTGCCTAAATGTTACCTTTAATATATCTACCTTAATGTCTAACAATCAAAAAGAATGTGGTACCTTATTTTGCAAAGAAACCTCTAGAAGTTGTGTTGTATTAAAGTCCTCCCATCCTTTATACACAAATAGATCATGTGTAAATGAGTGTCAGGATTATTAAAGCAGAAGTTACCAAACACTTTGTCTCTCTACAAATTACAACACTGATTACTGCTTGTACAATTGAAAGACCTTTAAAAGCAAATCAGCAAAAATAAAAAGGTCATTTAAGTCTTATCTTTACTGTGTTTTATTGGATGAGACCATGACTATCTGGGTGGATGGATGGGTGTAGGCAAGCTGGAAAAAACGATTGAGGAAAAGACAGAGATTGAGAGGAGGAGCGCAAAGGTCAGAGTTAATACTTCAGCTCTCTGTCACCAGTGTTCCCTCCTGTTGCCTGTTATTTCAGAGAGGGCTGTGAGAAAAAACTGATAAGAAAAGGCTTTAATGGAAACACTGAAGCTACATGAAGCTACATGAAGCTACTTCCCTGTCAGTTTAATCAAGCAATTTGTTGAGCAACTGGTGAGCTGTAGGCATAAGCTGATGGTTACATCAATATTAGTGTGTGTGTGAACTATTTCCAAATGCATGACTAAGCTAGCAGTTTGTATTTTATCAAATTGAACAGATAAAATATGAAAGGTGCAGCATTTGGGATGAATAATGCTAAACAGTACAGTGATAGTTCATGATTTTAAATAGGGGCAAAACAATGTGAAACACGCAGGCTGTGCAGTGTTCAACAGCAGCCTTTACTCCATCTATTCTTCTGTCAATGCATACAGAGCACCAACTGTGTGTCCGTTACCTTCCAAACTATCATGAAGTGAAACTCCTGAGATTCATGGTCATATGTAAACATGAGTGCTTGAGTCAAAAGGACATTTCTCAAAACCACATTACAGATACAGCCAGATTTACAGTCAAGGGCTCAGAAGAGTTCATCAAGCCCACAAATGATTGTACCAAATTGCATTCAACAGTTGTTGGGACATTTTATTTGAAGCTACAAATTTCAGTCAGCCTGGGGGTGTTAGAGGGAAAGTTGGTTAACAATAACCCCAAGTAAGGGTGCAGAGTCTTTTTCTTTTATACTTTAATGTCACTATGTAAAACTCTATCATAAAAACATGACAAGTGTAACCAAAACCTGCATCTTATATTTTAAAGAACCTGAGTTCTTCAGAAACTATCTTGGTTTTCTCCCTGTCCTTTCATTACACCCTCTTAGCATGCTTTTAAATTTTAGATTGTTGTTTGTGAATAATTGCAGAAAAGACATTTAGTATATTGTGATCATTCACTTCCTCTCTATCCTGTTGTCTTTAGGTAAATGCATCCCTGGAAGAGCAGGCCTTCACCTCAGCATGGGGCCTAAAAGCCAAGCAGGTCTTTACGGATGCCACTCTTAACAGTCTAACTGTAAAAGACAGGAAACTGGTAGAAAAAATCAAGTTACTGGGAGCTGCCAATCTGCCTCCAGAAGAAAGAGAGGAGGTTTGTTTCTGTTTTCCTTGAGAACTTTGCCCTAAGTTCTGGTTATCAGGTCTTTTCAATATTTTCAGCACTGACCTCTTTTGAACACCAAAGACTGACTTAACGTTTCTTTGTCTTGTCTTCAGTATAACAAAATTCTCAGCGAGATGGACAGGATTTATTCAACAGCCAAAGTGCATCCACAGCCAAATGTTGTCTGGAACCTGGAACCTGGTAAGCAAACACAGGATAAAAGCTCAGTTTCAGACTTAAAAATGTCTGAATTTATGTGATAAACATGTTTTGAAGATATATGGAAAAAAAACAGGAATGGAGCATGTTGAGGAATATGAGGCGAACAACAATGTGGAGGGGAAGTCTAGAAAGAAAAACAGTTGTAAGTGGTTAAGATCTTATCTAATCTTGGAAACGTAACAGGATGGGCAAATTACTAAAGAGCGGTCTCCAAAGGAAGTGTTATGGATGTGCCCATGAGTGTTGAGTAAAAAGCTATAGAAACAGCCTGACAGTAGCTTTTAACACTGCCGGCATGTACTGTAAACAATGGCTCTGTGTTTTGCTGCCAAAAGTAATTGTGAGAAGTTCTTGCCAACACACACACAGTTGGACATAAAAGCAAAAACTATTATTTCTACTTAAAATAGACTTGACAACACAAATGAGCTAATTTACTGTAGCAAAGATGCAGGTCTTGTATTGATTATTGGTTTTATGGATCTTGGAAACAATCTAAGGCGGAACAGGGTCACTCAAAATGCTACATCCTTTCACAAACAACATGATGTCACTGTAATAACACATCGTCAACTTTTCCACTATTTCAACCAACATCTGTGGATTTCAACTTTCTCCTTCTCCTCACCTTCATTTCCCTTTTCTGGTATTTTGAAGACAAATGTTGTTTTGCTTGATGCTCAGAATATCATGGAGTAGTAATAACTCAAAGTTAATCTCCTAATTAATGTGTCTGCTGTGCCTTTTTCCTGCAGAGAGGGCATGAAGTCACTTCAGTGCCAGTACATCTTGATTGTGTTTTGATTGTTTTGTGAAAAACACATCTTTTGAGTTATGATTACGCCAGATTGGGTCACTGTCCTTTAATATTTTTAACGTTTTCTTCTTTTTTTCATCTCACAGAGCTCACAGAAATCATGGCCAACTCTAGGAGCTACAAGACGCTGCTGTACGCCTGGGATGCCTGGCGCAATGCATCAGGTGTACCTCTTAAGGAGATATACCCTCAGTTTGTGAACCTCAGCAACAAAGCCTCACAAGCTGATGGTAAGAACATTGCCTTGATCTTGGCTCTGAGATATAGGATTAATAATGCTACAAATATGTGATTAATTTAATGTGAACAATGTAACTGAAGGAGTTTTTACCACCAAATCTGTTTAGGATTTGCAGACACTGGAGCAGAATGGCGCTCTTGGTATGAGTCTGCCACCTTTGAGCAGGATCTTGAGGAAATCTACAGGACCATTGAGCCCCTCTACCTGAACCTGCATGCCTTTGTACGCCGCCAGCTCTACAACCAGTACGGTTCCAAGTACATCAACCTAAAAGGACCCATCCCTGCTCACCTGCTAGGTACAACAGCACATTTTTATGTTGCTGTAATACAAATTTTGGGAAAAGTGCCACAAAAGAGACAGTGGTCTGGTTTTTCTCAGAACCGGGGAGGATCTTTAATTTTCCCATGCCTCAAAATTACATTTTCTTTTTCTTTTTTTTTTTTGTCAATTTAAATAATAACAGCATCATTAAATGGTTATGTAAAAAGAAAAAAACATGACTTTAGTGTGCATCATGAATATATTTTGTCATACACCGGAAATAACAACTGTGCTTTTACCAGCATTTTATTTTCTAGTAGCTTAAGGATCAGTTTATCAGCTTTAAGATTATAATGTAGGTATTACTTAATACCACTTAATGTAGGTTGGTATAGTTTTAAATATTTTAGGAATCAAAGGTGTTTTAATTATTATATCCTTTCATTTACTGTGCATTATCACATGCAGCAGAACTAAAATGAGGTTAAATTAAACTTTCAACACTGTGCCACTGTTATGAACTTGAGCTACAGATACACCATGGCAAGTCACTTTGTGCGCTTATCTCACTGTTGTGAACAAGACATTTCCTTTAGTGTTACTCTGAGGCGAGTATCACAAAGCAGGCTAGAATTGTTTTTTAATTGGGTTTTCCTCCTCACCCTCAGGAAATATGTGGGCCCAGACCTGGAACAATATTTATGATATGATGATCCCATTTCCTGACAAACCCAACATTGATGTGACAAATGAAATGGTCAACCAAGTGAGTATGGGGGAAAGGTTTTGTGCCACTGAGATGAATTGTAAAAGAAAAGGTAATTTCATAAATTTTGAGATAGTAATAAGCTGAATTATGACCCGTGACTGTTTTCTCCTCCCCAGGGTTATGATGCCATACGAATGTTTAACGTGTCTGAGGAGTTCTTCACATCTCTGGATTTAGACCCAATGCCTCAGGAGTTCTGGAATAAATCCATGCTAGAAAAGCCTGAAGGTCGGGAGGTGGTGTGCCATGCCTCTGCCTGGGACTTTTACAACCGCAAAGACTTCAGGTAAAATGAGTGAATTTTAAAGACATACATTTAATTCATTGCTTACTTACTAGGTTAAAAACAGTTACAAGGCAGAAATTCAAAAATTTGTCTTTTCCTAAGTTTTTTTTTTTTTTAAGATATTTTTGGGGGCTTTTATGCCTTTATTAGATGGGACAGATGTGTGAAGGGGGGAGACAGAGAGAGGGGGGGGGGTGATACGCGGAAAGGGTCGGAGCTGGAATTGATCTTGCGACCGTCGCATTGAGGACGATGCTTCGTACATGGGACGCCTGCGCTACCGATCGAGCTAAACCTGCGCCCCTCTTTTCCTAAGTTTTACGTCCCCAAAATTGTCTGACTTTGACTCTAGTTATGTGTATCTGTGTAAATTTTTGTTTAAGACCCTCTCCAGAGAAAAATCAAGTTTTTAACCATCTTAACATTTCTATTTGGTGCTTTTTACATCTAACAAGGCAAACTGGGATTGAAATTAGCAGTCAACGATATGACTGTCAATTTCCTCCTTAAAACTTCAGTGTACCGAAAAAAAAGGCAGATTCAGACAACACAGGTTTCATACATCATAAGCATAAAAACTGAAATCGATACCTGAGGAAACCAATCCTGTCAACCAGGTGGTGCCATCGGTGTATGCAATAGCTCGCTACTATGATGAACTGAAGTCAGTCAGGAAGAAGCTAATGCTAGGTTGCTCAACATAACATCATTACTAGCTGACAACTAATATAGTAAAGCCAAAGGGTCACGATATCTTAAGTGGTTGCGTTCAAAGTTGTAAAAAATGATTAATTCTGATATGTCCACTTGCAACCCTCTATATGGGATCTGGCGTGTCTGGTATAAACAAAACATACTGCCATTGTTTGTGGGTGGCAAGACAATGCAGAAAGTTAAAGATAAGGTAGAGGTGGAGGGGAGTGGTTGGGGACCATGGGTGAGGCCACGTTGGTAACTTCATGAATTAACTGAACAGTGCGAATTTAATGAGGTCAATAGTAAAGTGCGACATTTATGCAATTTTTAGACATGGATTAATTTGTATCTTGAAGAAAATGTCCAAGTATATCATTTTTAGGACTTAAATCAATGGCAGGAGAGCATCTTCAGTAGATTGATGTTGTAATATTCCTTTACTCAGTCCCCTTGCCACTGAAAATTAACTTGTTGGGCTAACTGCCCTCTCAACTCAACTACTGCCCCAACTCAACCTTAACAAAAATAAGCAATGCATATTTGGCATACAATAAAGAATGAACAACAAATGCAGCCTATTGCATTAAATATTAAAGTTCAGTGTCAAGAACTTCAATGTCATAGTTAAAGCGAGTTTGTATACAGATTCAGTACTGAACAGCTGTGATACTGGTGAATTTAATACACTGATTGTTAATTTCCTTAATGTTTCACCCTTTGTAGGATCAAGCAGTGCACCACAGTCACAATGGAGCAGCTCTTCACTGTTCACCATGAGATGGGGCACATCCAGTATTACTTGCAGTACAAAGACCAGCCTGTGGGTTACCGTCGTGGAGCCAACCCTGGTTTTCATGAGGCTATCGGCGATGTTTTGGCTCTTTCTGTTTCCACACCCAAACATCTGCATACCATCAAACTGCTGGATTCTATGACCTCTGACACTGGTAAATAGACTAAGAAGGAAGTAAACAAAATCCAAGCCACTAAAACAACCTTCCATCAAACAGAATTGATGAATTGCAAACATAAAATGGTTAGATAGAGTCTTTCTAAACCTTATTTAGTCATCATCATCATCAAATGTTCAAACTAAAATGCAACATTGTTTTTCTCCAGAAACGGATACCAACTACCTGCTGAAGATGGCTCTAGAAAAGATAGCCTTCCTTCCCTTTGGTTACCTCATTGATCAATGGAGATGGGGTGTGTTCAGTGGAAGCACTCCTCCAGAGCGATACAACTCTGACTGGTGGTACCTGAGGTAGGTTTTTATGCACAGAATTAAAATAAATAACAGTTTTGTGAAAAGTAAAATTATGGTTTTTATTCACTTTTTTGGTGATGAAAGGTTCATACAGTAATTTCCATACAATAATCTTTTGTGTTTATTATGTTTTCCAATGTTTGCAGTCTTTGTGCACTGCTAAGCTAACCAGCTAGCAATAATCTGTTGTTTGAATCTCCAGACATATTGAGAAAATTATTTGAGCCTACAGTTGGCCATATGGGGTCACTGGAAATGACTGGAAATACATGTCATGTCCAAAATTACTAACAGCAGAAAATATTCTTTCCCCTTTACTTCCTGTCTTTGCAGTCAAAGGGGTTCAACTTAAATCAACTTAAAAATTTTTTGGTCTCAATAGGCATTGCATTTGCACATGAATAATTGAACTCTTAAGCTAGCAGCATTGATGTTATAAGGTAACATTTTGGCTATTAAGGCTCACCAATTAAGCTGTATTAGCATCAGTATTGATTTGGATCAGTGTTTATCACCAGCTAATGAATGAAAGTCCAATTGAATTCTTTTTAGCTGCATTTTTGGTGTCCACCATCTCATATTATCTGGCTCTGTAGCTGCTAAATGTTCCACTACGTTCACCAACCAGCTGCCAGCAGTGTTTGCCAGCTGCTTTGTGCCATCCAGGCAGTGTTCAGTGCACTTGCAGAGCTTTTTGGCTGAAAATTGCTGCTTGAGAGTGTGGAAATTGAGCTGTAACTTATTGTAAATCTCTGTAAAGCCAAGAGGAGAGACAGATTCAGATGGCATTTTCCTGTAGGTTTAGTACTACCAGTGACTTCTTTCTTATAGTCACATTATTTTCATTTTGTCATTAAATATATTGTTATAATATAAAGTGTTTTAACTGCTGTAATGTTACATTCAGTGAGGGAAGGACCTAGCAAGTCCGAGCATATCCCAGCTTCAACAGATCCAGTTGAGCTGCTGTCTACTAACACTAAAAGACTGTGGTTTCATTGGCTGGAATTCACTCCTAATTGTATTCATGTGTTTGTGTAAAGCAAAGTGTTACTGGAAAAAAAAAAATGCACATGCCCAGCTGACACTCAATAGATACATAAAACAATGATTGTAGTTTGAATAACTTGTCTTATGTAACCCATGCAAGTGTTTCTAAATGGACCTCTTTGTTTTATTTTTAGGACAAAATATCAAGGTATCTGCCCACCCGTTCCACGTACAGAGGAGCACTTTGATGCTGGGGCAAAATACCACATTCCTGGAAACACACCTTACATCAGGTAGCACCTTTCCAGCCCCACCATTATGCAATTCTATAAAATTGGGCCAACACCTTTTCTAGTGATCTTCTCATGAAGGTTGTGAGTTTATGTGCGTGCCTGCACATGCATATGAGTGTACCAGAAATGCTGTAATAAGGACAATTGAGTGACATGCAAGACAGGCCAGTGAGCTGGGAATTAAAATGGCGTGTTGTAATCTGGAGTGAATTACTGGCACTTAACATGCTTTAAATATTACAGTGACCCTCCAACAGCAGGAAGTCACTCACTGAGACTGGTTAGACTGGTTTCTTTAACTATGTGGGAAATGACAGTTCAACACAGACTTACATAAACAGACAAATACTTTTCATGTAGTTGCTGCTGAAAAGCTCTTCCAGCATTTAATCCTCTAAATTTAAGGGTAATGTTTTGGTTTTAAAGTACTGTTAATGTTTTGAAGTATAACATATTCAGTAGTTAATTTTAATTGTCTTTAACTACAAGCAGAGAATATAAAACCTATTTAAACCAGTTTTATCTTCATAGTTAAAGCAGCCTTGAATCAGTTCTCTTTGACCTCCCATGTAATATATCACCACTCTAAGGGCTTTTTTAAATCTTTTAGATTTCATACCTCAGAGCTCTTTATCAATGGTACTTTTCTACTCTTAACTGGGTGTGTTCAAAAGCTGAGGCAAATATTTAATGGACTGCAAAGATGACACATTTTTTTCCCTCTGCAGGTATTTTTTCAGCTTCATCCTCCAGTTCCAGCTTCATGAAAAACTATGTGCGGCAGCCAATCAAACCGGTCCTTTGCACCAATGTGACATCTACCGCTCCAAAGAAGCAGGGGCCATTTTAAAGTGAGTACTCTGATTGAACTTTATATGTGAAAAATGGTTAATAGAAGCATTGATAGCTTAATACATTTTTTTATTTTATCTCATCCAGGAAAATTCTCCAGGCTGGCTCTTCTGAACATTGGCCTGTGGTGCTTCAGGAGGCTATTGGCACTAACAAGTTGGATGCAAATGCACTGATGAAATATTTTGATCCCATTATTCAGTGGCTGAAAATACAAAATGTAAATGAGACCTTGGGATGGCCTGACTTCAACTGGGTCCCACCCGTCCCTGAGGGCTATCCTGGGGATATCGGTAAGAGAGCATTACTGCTTAAAACGAATAGTGAACAATGATAGCAGAAGATGAAATACAAAAATGAAACTGTAAGGAAAAGAACAACAAATAACATAGTTTATAAATATACTAGCATGTGAGAAATGAAGAAAAATGTCTGTTTCTCTGAGACGAAACAAAGAAATTGTGGCTGTTAAGGGTGGATTACATGTGGTGTTCTTCTTTCTCTTGTCTTGGTAAAATGTGTATCTCGAGACTCTCTTCACACAAACAGAAGAGAGCAGCAAACATCTGAAAAATGCAGACTCTGTGCTGTTTACACATTATTATCATGATTCACACATTGTAATTTGATTAAATGTGATAGTATTTTTTTATTCTTAGGTCTAATTATATGGTTCTTGATTTACACTATGCAACCTATATTTCACATAACTTGCTTTACTGTTTGTTTACCCAGACAAGAACACAGATGAGCTTGAAGCAAAAACACTTCTTGATGAGTACAACAGCACAGCAGAAGTGGTTTGGAATGCTTACACTGAGGCCTCCTGGAAGTACAACACAGACATCAACGAAGCCAATAGGCAGGCGATGGTGAGAGCGTCTGACCAACAGACTCCTCTGAGATCACCCTAATGTTGATTTAAGCATCATCTCTCATCAACCAAATAAAAAGGACTGTTGCATCTCATGTTGATTTTGTGCATTAAAAGTAGAAATCAATAAAGTGATTTCTTAATCAAAAATGTGTCAATGAATCAACAGTTGATTGAATCAGTGATCTTGGGATCCATCTCTATCTACCTCTCTGTCCATCCGTCATTCATCCAATCACCCTGCTTACACTGACATGTAATCTAAAACTTGAAAAATTAGAGTACGCATTATCTTTTTTTTTAGCTTGAAAAGAACCTGGAGATGTCAGCCCACACCCTGGAGTATGGACAGAGAGCACGTCAGTTCGACACCACTGACTTCCAGGATGAGTCGGTCAAACGCATCATCAAAAAACTCAGCGACATTGAGAGGGCCGCACTGGAGAAGTCAGACCTGGAAGAGGTGTGGAGGAAATAGTTTTAATTAACTTTTTTTTTTTTAATAGAGCTCTGTTCTGGAGACAGAAATGGTTTGATTGGTTAAAGTTAAATCACAGTGAGAAAGCAAGAAAGAGAAAAAAAGAGAAAGAAAAAGAGAGCAAACACAAAACCACAGTAACGCCTCGTTATGAACAGTATTTTCAAAAGTAAAAACCACCTCGTGGCTTATTAGTGGCAAATTAGTGTTTATTCACAGACATCAGTTGAATTTAGCCATCATTATTGAGCCAACAGGAGAATTTGCAGCTAGTAGCAGTAATGATGCTAATGCTTAAAAGTTAAATCATAAAAGTAAAAAAAAACAAATCAACTCTGTGTGTTAGTCATTTATTGTTGAGAACCACTAAAGGGCAATGAGCTCCTTTCACACCGATCAAATAACTTGTGGCTAACATGAATTTCTTCTGTTTGGCATCAAAATAATACATACTCACAATATAAGCCATATGTTTTAGATGATAAATACCTGCAGTATGTACAAGCAAAAAACTTTAATCATCTACAACCTTATTAAAATACAAGGCAAAACAAGATTCTTTCCGGTTAAGTTTATGAGAAGATTATTGCTTTCCAGAGTATTATTTTTATTTATATTTTGGCTAAAGTTCCTCGCCTGCCCTCAATTTGGCTGTCGTGCTCTGGTAATTAAAAAAATCTTTTCCCTTTGTGCTGCCAGATGAGGAAAAGCCCTCAGTCTAATATGAATGTGGTAGAACAGTCACTTATACACTGCAGGCACATGATGGAATACTTCGGGTTTGTTTTTAAGCCTGTTTTCGTACTTGGGAGGAGCAAAAGACAGCTGCCATGAATTTGATAGCTTGTGTGTTTTTGGAAACTTTACTTCTGAAGTGAGGTGGAACGCCAGACGCAGAGCTCCGGGAGCTGTGGGCAGATAAATATACTCATCAAACATGTATCAGCCACCTTGAGGATGGTGCACTAAAAGCACGTAGTTACTGCTACCGGTATAAAATAAACATATTGTTCAGCTTTTATAGTCATGTGTTTCTTTTACCCGCTTACACTCCCTGCACTCCACCGGAGCACCTTTTAGAAAGCTGATACATATATTTTTTCAGATGATTCGTAATAATTTCTGTTGTATCTCACATTTTGGTGATTGCTTTTATCGTTTCAGTACAACACTCTCCTATCCAACATGGAGACCAAGTACAGTCTGGCTGAGGTCTGCAGAGATACAGAGTGCCTTCCACTGGATCCAGGTAAGACTAACAAACAGATGGCAATCCGATTGTGAAGACTCTGACTACAAAGAGTGGAAATAAAACATTTAGGAAATTAAACACCATAAATTCTGTGCTGAATTGAACAGCATAAATTTGATAAAGGTTACATATTAAAATATTTTGTTTGTCTCTCAGATCTCACGAAGATCATGGCAGAGTCCAGGGACTATGATGAACTGTTGTTTGCCTGGAAAGGGTGGAGAGATTCAGCTGGAAAAATAATTCGTGAGGATTACAAGAGATATGTTGAGCTGGCCAACAAAGCTGCCACACTCAATGGTATGACATTTATGAGTAATTGTATATCCAGTTTGAGAATCTCCTTGACGTCTTTTGCTGGAAAAACACACCAATGTGGGGAGAGGTGTTTTATAGAATTGATTGGAAATATCTTTGTTGGTGCTTACTTTCTTACCAAAAATTAGATGAGAATATTCACACCACTTCCATGTCTGTAACTCTGAAATTACTCTGAGCAATCAGCTACCTTAGATTAGCACATAGACTAGGAACTGGAAAACTAGTCTAGGCCAGTTGTTAGCAGTAGCTCAGTATTTAGCATACAGACATAAAGGTACTTTTATCTTCATATCTAACTGTATTTTTTTGCCACCTTTGATTTTGGTGAGTAGTTTCCTGCCCACTGACAAACATAAACATGACAAAACATCAGCTCCTTGACTTTCTCTTTTAACATAAAGTCATTTTGGGTTCTTCGTTTCAGAAGCAGCTTTTCTGAAAAGACATACTGAGTATAACTGCATTGGCAATGTTACACACTCAGAAAGGACGTCTCACTGATGGATGTTTTTATCCCTGCTTCTGTTCAAAGGTCACTCTGACAACGGGGCTTTCTGGCGCTCCCTGTATGAAAGCCCTACCTTTGAGGAAGATCTGGAGGCCCTGTGGAAGGAGCTGGAGCCACTCTACCTGAATGTGCACGCTTATGTTCGCAGGGCTCTGTACAAAAAGTATGGCACCACACGCATCAACCTAAAGGGGCCCATTCCTGCTCATCTGCTGGGTAAGCTATAAGAAGGAGTTTTCCTCCCCTTTAAGGAGTTTATACTAAGGTCACAGGACAAAACCTGACTTCTGTCTGTATTTTGCTGTGGAATTTAAAGGATTCTAACACTTTAGCCCTGTTATGTGGAAGCATACCCCACAGATATTCTATTAGTGGCTGTAGATGCACTTGGATTACAGTGGGATTTATTTTTTGCTTTCAGAGGCGCCAAGCGTGAGAATGGGTGTGACAGTTCCACACCGTTAGGGATTGAACTGACTCACAACACTGACGCAGCAGAGGATAACTTGCCCCATAACTGTTTAGATAAAGACACACAACAAATGAATGCTGTCTCTTGTCTTTTCAGGCAACATGTGGGCACAGACATGGTCTGGCATCATGGATTTGGCTATGCCCTACCCAGGTGCCACGCAGGTTGACGCCACTCCAGCTATGGTGGCAAAGGTAAATAAATCACAACAAATCTGTCACCATGTACAACTGCTGGTCAAACTTAGCTTACATCATCAACAGCTACTTATTTTAGGTGCAGATTATATTCTTTTCATACTAAAACATGTTTATACATATTATACCTACAACACATAAAAAATGTTAGCGTATTATTGTCACAATACAATATAAGCAGTTGTTACATATACAATGTATTGATTAATATATACCTATATATGTATGTATTACACACACTATATATATATGTATATATATATATACACATATATACAATATATATTTACGCTGTGAATATATCCTGTGCAGTCATATTCATATTTACTGTGTAATTTATGCATGTGTACTGTGCAGCACAAGTTGTAGTCAATTATGTAATTATAATTACAATAACATGTTTTTTTCTGCTTTTTAGTTTATTGCCAAACAATATGTGTGCAGATTAACAGTTTGTTTATACCTTCATATTAGAAAGGTATAAAGTGTGCATTGTATATATTTTTTTTGATTTTTTGGATTGTTACCAATATTATCATTAATAGTAGTAAAAGTAGTAGCAGTCACAGTATAGTAGTAGTACTAGTGCTACTACTCTTTTGACTATTGAATTGCTGTGACATGTGAATTTTTCCAATCAGGAAAGTCTTATTTCATTATGATCACAGCTGCACGTATAGATACACACTCTAAGAACCGCACATTCATGCACTCTTCCACTACTTGCAATACAGCTTTAGAGGTCAAGGATCAGTTTGTTTCACAAAAAAGACTTGGATTTGGTCCAGAGCTGGGGATCAAGCTGAATAAGGATAAATACAGAGGATCTTAATTGGACAGAATGAAAACAGCAGCATTTGTCTATAACTGACATAAAGTTAGTGGCAGAATAAATCGTATACATATTTTTAAGGGAAACAAATTACTTCTCCTACCTCCCATCCATATCCAACTATGATTTGTTTATACTTTGTGCAGTCATCTATTTTTTAAACACAGTTGTTGCTTTTTCTAAATTTTAAATATCTCATCCCCTGCAAAACTGTACATATACTCCCACACATCTTTACTGTTATGGACCTTTTACCATGTAGGGCTGGAATGCCACCAGAATGTTCCAGGAATCAGATCACTTTTTCACCTCTCTGGGTCTGTTGCCTATGCCAAAAGAGTTTTGGGACAAGTCCATGCTGGAGAAGCCATCTGATGGAAGGGAGGTGGTTTGCCACGCCTCTGCATGGGACTTTTATAACCGAAAAGACTTCAGGTAAGATACCTTTCTCAGAACTAAAATGATTTGTAGACTATCATAAGCTTCCAGGTGGTAAAACAAAGCTTCTTGTGCAACATATGTTTGGGTCTGGCCAATATGCTTCTAAATCTATGCTCTTTCTGGCTGTTATTCTCTAGTGTTGGCTGACAGCCAGGAAGATTTTGTGTGTGTGCACTAGAAATGTTCCAGATGTGAGGGTAGCATCTATTGTAGCATATATAAAGTCAGAGCAAAACACAAATATCAGGCCTAAGTATTTGCCAGAATATTTGCTCTTTCTTTGACAGCATAGTGGTGCCACCTAAAAGTAATTTAGAAATGTCACTTAAAACTTGCAACCCTTAAATGTATAGCTGAAGAAATAGGTATGACAATCTCAAGGTATGACCTACAAAAAGATCTGTCAAACACAAGCAAATACTGTACATGCAGCATGGGAAAGTATTTGAGAGATTTGCACAATGAGATGTGACATATTTTTTTAGTTACTTGTCATTCAGCCCAGTGATAAACAGTATTAAGTTGTTTAAAAGTGGGGGAATGTTTTGCTGTAATTATGGCCTTGTTTGTGTCTCCAGGATCAAACAGTGCACTGTTGTGACTATGGATGACCTGATCACAGTGCATCATGAGATGGGCCACGTCCAGTACTTCCTTCAGTACAAAGACCAGCCTGTGTCCTTCCGTGATGGGGCCAATCCTGGCTTCCATGAGGCCATTGGGGATGTACTAGCCCTCTCTGTGTCCACACCCAATCATCTGCAGAGCATTGGCCTCCTAGACAAAGTTGAAAGCAACGCTGGTAAGTGATCATGACCACCAGTGTTGTACAGTTCTGCAAATGTGCTGCTATAACACAGCAATCAGCTCATGATTTTGCTGTTCTGTTCCCTCTGTTAGAGAGTGATATCAACTTCCTGATGAGCATGGCGCTTGACAAAATTGCCTTCCTACCTTTTGGCTACCTGATGGATCAGTGGAGATGGAAGGTATTTGATGGACGCATCCCAGCAACTGAGTACAATAAGGAATGGTGGAACCTTAGGTAAAGATCTCTAGCATTTTTATTATGCACAATATTTATTTATCTAGAAATATAAAATGAATTATTTATATAAGGGTAGGTTTGTAAGTAAATGTAAACTGATTGTGTAATAAATGATTATGTTTGTAAATGATTTGCTTAAAAAACTACATTATCCTTCACTGCATTGCAGGTTGAAGTACCAGGGCCTGTGTCCACCTGTAGCCCGTACTGAGGAGGACTTCGACCCAGGTGCAAAGTTCCACATCCCTGCTAATGTACCATACGTGAGGTAAAAGTTCATGATCAGTTGGAAAAAACAGGGAACCTAATGGTTTGACACAGATTGATGACTTTTTTACTATAACTCAGATAGATTTGATAAATACGCCATTGAAAATAATGTGCCAGTTTGTTTGTGTTTCGTTGTGTATTTTTTTTTTGTTATTTAAAGCCTCAGTATTGACAGCATGTTCAATGTTCTTCAATCAGGTACTTTGTTAGCTTCGTCATCCAGTTTCAGTTCCATAAGGCCCTGTGTGACGCTGCCTCACATAGTGGGACACTACACACCTGTGATATCTACCAATCTACAGAAGCTGGAAAGCTACTGAGGTAAGTACACACACTTACAGAACACACTGAGGTGTAGCCATCCATTACAAATGCCATATATGTATCATTATTATATGTATCATGACAAATGTCCATATAGTAAGACGTCTCTTATCTTTCTCCACCTTTAGAAATATTGCTTTTATATAACTACATGCATACTGAAATTAAAACAATACATTATGTAGTGCCTTTAATTTGCCTGTCGGGTAAGACACGAATGTGGCACTGACATCCAGTGGCTTGTATGACTGGTTATAGTATTTGTGAGTTCTTGCAGCAGGTGAAAACATGATTTGTGCCATGTGTGTAATTATCACTGAAACACACTCCTGCGACTAATCCTCATCTCCTCTGACCCTCCTCTCTGAACTTTGTGCAGCGACGTGATGAAGCTGGGCTTCAGTAAGCCCTGGCCTGAGGCCATGACCATGATCACTGGCCAGCCCAAAATGAGCGCCGCACCACTCATGGAGTATTTCCAGCCTCTCATTCAATGGCTGGAGGAAGAGAACAAGAAGAATGGGGAAGTTCTCGGGTGGCCTGAGTATGACTGGAGACCTTTGGGTAGGTCCAACACACTCGTGCATTGACATACTTTCACACTACCACAGACACATTAATAAAAGCACCAACAACCATTTTGCTGGGTGCTCGCATTTAATACATTTTCCAGGCCCCAAACCAAACATTTTTTGGGCTCCTTCCTGAAAGAAAAAAATGCACAATATGTTTACATACAAGCAATCATTTAGATTTCCTCCTGCTGCAGCGCACACTAAAATCAAGCCCCTGCTTCTCTTGTATTACTGATGAGATCCTGCCGACAGGTTAAGATTGATGAGATTATTAGCAACAGAGTGAAAGAGAGAGCCAGGAAGACATGGTGGAGAAAGAGGGTATGCAGCTGCTGTCAGGCAGATCAAGAGAGACAGAATTTAGATGCAAAAACAGATAGCAAAATGTGAAAAGAATATGAAAGGGGTGAAAGAAAGTGATTCTGTCTCTTTCATTAGTGTGTGTAATTTACCCTGCCTTTGTTGAGGGTCAGCAACAATAGTGACATTGATAAAAAGCACCAACATTATCCTGAATCTGACCTACTTGAGAAGCTGCGTCAGACATAGTCATTCCAGTTTTGGACCAATCTGCAACAATATGAGCGAGGCAGCGCTTAGGAGCTTAAGATATGTTAATGTGTGCCATCTGTAGGTAATAACTTGTGTACTTTTTCTACCCTTGGGGAACATTAAGTAATATAGCTTTATGCTAATTTTTAATCTGCTGTTCATTTAAGGTTTTTCATTTTAAATGTGCAGATTGTTTAATATGTCAAATACAAAAAAAGTGAGTTTGTTGATTAAAGACTTAACCCTAGCATTGTACTTACTTGGTATTTTATGTGTGTCTTCAATCAGTTGATGATAAAGTGGATGATAAAGTGGACTTCCTGGGGATGCGCCTGGATAGGTCAGCTGCCACAGCTGGCCAGTGGATCCTGCTGGTCATCGGTTTGGTCCTCGTGCTAGCCATCATCCTATTGGCCTACAAGTACCGGAAGTCAAAAAAGGCCCACAAAAAGAGCACACTCATGGAACTAAAGTGAAAGGACTAGACATTAGTGATGGCTAAAATAAGGTCTCACTTTCAGTAGCTAGCACAGTGCCAACGTTAATGTGAACTTCAGTGTTTTTCTGTGCTGTAAAGTGCATCTGATCAAATTTGCTTTTTCTATGTTGTCGGTCTAGTCTTGCACACATATTGTATAAACTTTGAGTCCAATTATTTTTTTGCCTATGCAAAAAGAATATCAGCATTTTGTAATTTATTTGTAAGATTTGATAGTTTGGGGGGGAAATGTTTTCAATGAATGTTTGTAAAGTCATTTATTGCGTTCAGCTTTTTTAAAATTATGATTTTGTCTCTTTTTTGTTGGATCCTCTGCATTTCTACAATAAAAACATCAAATATATATTTTCCTGCCTTCGTGTTCAAACAAGTGAGCGTGTGGTAAATTTTTGGGTACAGACAGACAGATGAATTACTGTCTTACCGCCCATAATAAAATACATGACAATAGTCCAGTGTGTAAGATTTAGTGGCAACTAGTGGTGAAGATGCAGATTGCAATCATTCTGCTCACTCACCCAACGTTTGTTTTGTCAATTCAATGGTGAGGGAAGAGGATAAACTCCCTCTGTAGATATAAAAGGCTCATTCTTAAGAAATAAAAAACACAAATTCTCATTTTCAGGTGATTATACAAACAACAAAAATACTTACAAGTATTATATTTTATTGATTAATGCCGTGTTCTACAGACAGATCTACAAAAATCTTACACACTGGAGCTTAAATGATATTCTATCCAAAGAAGCTGGGAAGCTGTGACGGTCAGTGTGGACTTTAGCAGAGAGTCAAATGTAACCTCCACAAAAAAATATCCCTTATAAATAATCAATATGTAATTCAGCTCCAATGATAAAAGAATGATGAGAGTAGCAATTCATATGCAAAGGTTGTTAAAAACAATTTAATTACAATGAAACTGTACAGTAAAGGACAACACCATCGCAGAGAACAGAGTTTGTGCATTAGTTTCAGCCCTCTTTACTCTCAGAGTCAATGGAGCCTTTATAGCAGCCACAGTCACAACCTGTTGGCTCTTAGGTAACACAGACCCAAGCAGTAATGCCACACTTTGGTCCCTTTACAGACTGTTCGATCTGTCCTCTTCTGGTCCAGTCTGCTTTCAGTGCTGTAGGTTGACAGGAATGGGGGCCACAATGGCTTGAAAACAACCAAAGTGTCTGCTTACTGTCTTGTACAAAATACAGAGCTTAGGGACAGTGAAACAACAGCGGCTAATGACGTGCTTTCATCCAAATAGTCAATAACTTGTCACTACAATATGTACAATTTATAATCTAACTATATGCTAGAACTCACAATCTCCAGATATATAAAACATCATGTATTTTTTCATCCAGTGTCCAGACTCCCTGTATGTGGTATTTATTAAGGTATCCAGGTAGGTTCTTAACTACAATAACACAAGACAATGTAAATAAATAATAATCAAGTGTGTTTATTCCCTGAAACCAGGGACATCATTTTCTATGTAGCTTGAAAATACAGTCACTTTTTGCATATGACGTCAGTGTCACAACCAAACTGCTTTTGAGATGCTAGTCTAGGTAATGCTTGCCAAACACTGACATGGACATTCGCGTAAAGACGCATGTTCACTTATAACAGAGTGGATGCTGGTCAACATATTCTAAGTGCAGTTTGGAAATAATCTCCAACACGACTGCTGTAGGTTAAAAAAAGCCTTACACAGGCTACAGCCACTGACCACAAAGTGATGCCTGGGGACAGACATTCACAATCACACAGACAACAGTCAACAGACTTGATCCTCTCTGATTAGAGAGGAAAACACACATGATGGAAAACAACATGACGAAATGACCAGCGACTTCGCACAGAGGACTCAGAGAGGAAAAGAAGAAAGAAAAATAAACATCAAGTTCAGAACATAAAAATCTGCAACATAATCAAAGCAATTTACAATTTACTCTTGAATGCAACCCCGATTCCAATGTACCACACTGCATTCATTAAAAATACTCAACAAATTACAATCTCTGAAACAAAACGTTCAGCATATTGCACTGAAAAAGTTGAAATCCACTAAAAGTTTAAAAAATTGAATGCACTAGCCACAATTGGTCCATGCACTGTAAATTTCACAAGGCTTGACAGAGCCAAAAGTTCTGAGTTAAGCCCATGTCAAACCGGCATGACGGTGAGTAGTTCAGGGTCCAACGCAAAGGCCTCAGTAGTAGTAATGCTGCATCTCTGTCCAGTTGGTGATCCAGTACTTTTTCTGTGGCTCCTCAGGCTGAAATCCCAGATTGAACTGATAGCGCTCAGCCTTGCGAATTTTCACCCCCTGGTGCTTTGGCATTATCCGGTAGTAGATGGCTCGCTTGAAGAATCCAAGCTAGTGGGGAAAGCGAGAGAGAGAGATGGAGGTGACATTAAAGAGGATACACTTACACAGCAGGAGAGCTGGGATTAATGCCGAGCTGAGAAGGAGATTTAGGATTCGTTGGCTGAAGAAAATTAAGTTAGGCAAAAGATAAACCAACACTGAGGAAGGAGAAGACAGATAGAGTTGTGCAGACATGATATTAATAACAGCAGCAGAACCTAGAGTGTTAGCCTAAAAGGGAAAAGGAGGCAATGTTAGATACATGCAAAAAGTAGACGAGAAAGAGAAGACTGAGTGATAAGCAAGTTGAATCACACCCCAAGCATAGCGCAATAACCAATAGTAGCCACAGAAAATCCATTTGTAGGGGTGTTGTTACCCAAAAGCCCCACTGGTGTGTGCTGTTGGGGGACCCATGGGGTCCCTAGTAGTCCTCTGTCAGTTTCTCTGTCTCAGAAGGCTGGATCTTCATCTCAGCCTTCTGGGCCTTGGCCTCATACATCTCCCTCCTGCTGGCCCTCTGGAAGAAGCCACACTGGAGGTGGAGGTGGAGGTGGGTGCATGAAGGAGGGTAAGTCAAAAGTTAGACTAATGGCTCAATATGAAGGTTTTAGATCAGTCAGATGAGTCAACAACTACCATATAATCCAGGAAAATTGTTGGTGTGAGAACAAAAAAAAAATATGTGGGAAGATTCAAAACCTTTCAAAGTTTGAGTGAGTAATAAGTTGATAGTCTCACCTTCCATAATATAACAATGATTATTCCCAATAGCAGAACTCCTGCCACAATTGCAGAGATGATGATCCACAGTGGGAGCTCATAAGGCACCTCAGTCCCTTCCACTGGTTCTATTTCTACTGTGAACTACGTGAAAAGAGCAGAAAGTCAATATAGTTAAAATCATCATCATTAACATTTTCATTGTTCTCATCATCATCACTATCACGCACCATGTTGGTCTGACTGTCCATTTTGAGGGTGGGCTTATTTGTAATGAGCTTCAGTGTGGCTTGACCTCTGACCGTAACCCTCAGAGCATTTGAATAGTCCTGCAGAGACACAGCATTGAAATATTTTCACAAAGAAGTCCAGATATACTCTGCCGAGCTGCACAAAACTCACAGACACAATGGCTAAGTTAAAGATTAGTCAGATTTTGCACATGACAAAAATCTTTTAAAAAGTGAGAGATAAACATGCAAGAATTCAGTAAACCAGATGTCATATATTTACCTTTGGATTGTGAAAATAGTGGTTGGTTGGAAAGAAAAGTATTTGGAATATGAATACAATAGTTGGGAAACAGGGGGTTTATCCCAGTGGTGCACATCTGTTATGCAAAACTGTAACTACAGTGAATGGATTGGCACACAATATCCTGCTTGGGCTTCTAACCAAACGAAAATATACAACTGCTAAACATTTTTAGAAAAAACATGTTTATATTCATTACTGTTGTTTCTCACTCAAAACAGGAAAAGGATCTGCACAGTTTTATTAGATTATCAATTATCTAAGTGTGTGTGAGACTGCAGATGGTCGGCTGACCTCCAGCATTGTGCTGTTCCACAAACGGGAATGGACATAAATATCGGCTTTTTCGGTCATGTTGAGCAGTGGACAGGTAAATGTCACGCAGCGAGCCGTTCCCTTGGAGCATTCCTTTAACACACAATGAGAAAGAACTATTACACAAGTGAACAAACTTAGAAAATTACAACATTTTGTTTTGCTTTTTTTTGTGAACAATCTCAATACTGATTAGACAAATTGAAAGAGAACATTAACACCCGTGTACTGTAAATTTGAAAGTCGAGGAATGGCTATAATAATTTTTCCTGGTATAGCAGTTAAAGCCGTCTAGAAGATTCACTTCTGCACTCAGTTATAGGGCTCTACACTACAGTATATGTTGAGGGAAAGTAGGTTGTTGCTAATGGTTTCTATTCACACCAGTAGCATGGCTCTAGGGATGGTTTTGTTGGTGAGTTGATCTGTCATTTGGTTCGCTAGACTGAAATATGTCTGCGGCATAAAAAAATAAAGGAAACCAATGACATTTGGTACAGATATACGTTATCCCTAGACGATACATCCAGCTGGCTTTAATGATCCCCTGACTTTTCTTCTAGCCCCACCAGTGGGTTGACATTTGTGATTCACAGTAAAAAGTGAGTAAGAATCAAGACTCAATATGGTGGAGACATTCATGGTCTTTATGAATATAGGTGGTGCTCTTTCTAGTATGAATATCATACTCAGGAATTCTACTTTATAAAAACATTGAAGTTCTTGGCAGTGCTTGATGAGGCTGATTCATTTCTTACCAGCAGGTAGGTCTCTTTGCGAGGGCTTTGCAATGTGATGGTTGCCTGTGGCTGAACATTATGTGGCTGCGTCGTATCATCAGCATCATTCACCTCAATCTGCCGCTTAGTACGCGTTCGTCTGCTGTCTGACAACTGGGAGACAAGGGAGGAGCATGGAAGATGAAAGGAGGAAGCAGAGGAGACAGAGACATGACATCAGAAGGCTTGTGGAAATTACTGGTTTTGATAAAGACATTACCAAATTCTTCTCAGAATAGCATTTCCACAGTCTATATTTGGCCGTATGCATTATGACTTTCTATTTGGGGCTCACTGAGGTTTGTATGTGGCGACAGAGATGTTTTTTTATCCAAGGTTTTTTTTGGACTGCTGCGGTTTGGCTTGGAGACTGTTTTCACACCACTTTTCTACCACTCGCATTTACTTGTACCACTCTGGCGGCCTCAGTTCACACTTGTGTCAGGATGAATAACAGTTCATATAACAACATAATAAACAGCACAATACACAACAGCAGTAAAGTCAAAGTGCAATTATTCTTTTTGATATTAAACTAGTTTTACCTTACATCTGAAAATGTGTATAACCTAGGGGTTTCTCAGTGATAATTAACTGTCACATAGATGTCGGTCAAGCTAGCTGCATGTTAGCATGCTAGACACGTTAGTCACATGGCTCTAGGGTGGCAGCTTGTTTAATGCTAATAAGCTAAACCAAGCATGCTATCCTGTTAACTATCATGGTCAGAGGTTCACCTGTTAAATATCAGTATGTCTGTTTTGTCAAGCAAGCAAGCAAACATGTTAGCAAGTTGGTGTTAGCATTTAGCTCAAAGCATTGCTGTGCCTCTGAGCAGCCTCACAGAGCTGCTAAAGTGGCTGCTTTTTTTTCCAGGCCTTTCTTAAAGCAGTCCATCTCTCTTTATATGTCAGCATGTTTGTGGCTTTTAGAAAGGCATATTTTTGGAGGTGTCAGTAGGATTACAGTGGAATAAAGGATATGACAGTAAAAGTTTTTGGTAAGTTTGCAGTACAGAGATAGTAAATAGGAAGGTTTGTAGAAAGATGAATCACTCTTTGTGTATTTTTTGTTGGAATTTACCATGTTTACAATCTGCATAGCAAGTTAACCTCAGTCTAAATGTCTTGGACAAAGTTTCAAAGTGTCCAAGATATTTGGGCATACAGAGGGAATTAGTTACTCTTCAACTGGTTTCGAGGAAAAGAAACATATTTTGGTTTTAAAACAAAACCTTAAAAGTAGAGCCTTACAGTTAGGTTGAGCAGGTTGACAATTTCGCCAGGAGGGTTACATTCAGTCTCTGATTCCCCTTTAACAACAATCTTTGTCAGGTACAGCAGCCACTTGCCGTTGGCCACTTCAAAGGGCCACTCGAACTCCACAGCCAGGGTCCCCATGTCTCCCAGGAGCTGTCCTCTCATGTCCACCTTGTGGTGAAAAAAACGTCAGCAGCACAAAAAATAAAAGAAAACCTCAGTAGAAATCAAACAGATGGTGTGAAATAAAAACATGGTGTGAAATAACAGTCAGGGCTTGATTGTGACTTTGAACTCCCAAATAGTATCCACCCCGGTCAGTCTTACACCACAAACCATAGCTCACATAACAATTCCTTCCCCACGCAATATTAAACTTCTAAAGAATAGAAGTTTTGGCTTCAAAGACAGGGTGGAGATGAGGGAAATGTGGTTGAGTAGCACATATATTGTAGATGTAATATACAATCTTGGAGGTCTATTATAGTCTGAGTGGTGGAGGTGACTCACATTGAAGGTAAGCTGCACCAGACTGCCCACGTCACTGGTGTTGACCATGGCTGACTCGCCCCTCACTGTCCCACCGAACTGTGTTTGGACCAGCGCATTCACTCTGGAATGGGTGAGAGCTCGAAATGATTCGAAACGAAACTGTGCAAAATAACCAACTAGGAAGGTGATGTGAGGTAACATTAAGTACTTTAGTATCTACGGCATCTCAGTGCTCTTTACTGTGTATACAGTAAGAGTTGTCAGGTAATGGGACTCACATGGAGAAGGATGGGAGGATGGTGTTTTCAATCAGCAGGGCCACGGACACAGGATACAGGTCACTCTGCACACTTAGACTAAAAACACAACACTTTGTTCAACACTGGGGTTCAGGGTAATATTTAGTGATTGTGTAAGAGCCTCAAAAATCACTCCCAAGTTTCTAGGTACAATGTAATTTAAAATAAACTGTTAATCACAGCTACAAAATCCTAACCTGTGGATTAAAACTAAGGCCCAAGCATCAGACACAGAGGAAGTAAAATAACGCATCAATGTTAGGCACTTACGTGGACAGAAGCAGCTGGGACTCAATCTCTTGTGTGTACAGACTGATTCCTGATGTCTCAAATTTTATTGCAAGTTTGATCTGATAGTGAATACAAGAGAACAACAAGTGTCATCAGTGGAAAAAAAGTCACAATCTATGAGAAAAAAACTAATGACAATAATTTTTCTTACCTTGTCATTGCCTTTCAGTGGATTCCCCAGATCACAAATCAAGGTGCCTAATATTTCACACTTAACATCGTGGTCCTAAACACACACAGTGTAAACTTATCAGTTCATATCAGTGGAGATGCATAAGCATTGAGGAGGATTGTAAGTGAATCTGCTGTAACATATTGATGACAAACAAAAACAAGGATGTAAACGTAATTTAACACATTGCCTGAAGACACAAGTAAAATATAGACATTTTTTAACAATCTGCTGCCCTCCAGTGGACATACCGTAGACCTGACAGCAGAATAACTCAGTGCATTAGGGACGGTGACATTGAGCTCTGCCTGGTGGGCATCTTCTGCCTTCCTTCCATCCGGACTATGAAGGTTGGTCACTTCCACCATTAGTGTTATTTTCCGAACATTGCTGTTGAACTCAAGTACCTGGAATTTGCCTTGCCTGCACACAGATAAATGAACAACATATATTATTTAAAAACCCTTTTCAGACAAAGAGAGCCTCATTATTTAGAACAGAGTATTATTTCTACTTGGGGTAAGGATTTTCCTCTTCATCAGCAAACTCAGCTGTCATCTGCAGGTTACTGCTGCATATGTTGTCTGAGCCACACTCCTTCTGAAAATGAATCTGCATGAAATGGAAAAAACATCAGGGCTTCTGAAAAAAGTTTTCCACACTTCCACACTCTTTGAGAGCACTAGTAAGACATTATATTTTCTATTAGAGCTGTATTAATGATCAATGATTTGGCCATTTAATAGACAGTTTACAGATTAAAAAACAATGTGCTCATTATTTTTAGGGGAAAAAGTCACAAGTTTTTAAAGAGGGACATCAGAATCTCCTAAAACCCAGATATTGTAAAACTTTTGGTAGATAAAAAGTATTTACCCTTTCCTACTATCATGTTTAAAATTCAAGGAATTGGAATTGCTGCTTCTATTTCTCTATCTGTTATTATTTATGATGGTAATAGTCCATGATTAGATTCCTTGTTATACTGGCTATCGGAAAAAAAAAACGGAGGTCTTTTAGAGGAAGTTTTTTAAGTGTCCCAGTGAATCAGTCTCTTGTGAAAATGTAATCAGGGTCAGAGAGACCTCTAGAGCTCAAAAGGTAACTTCTGTTTTTGCCACTGTACAGTAACACTTGTGGTCAGTTTGTACAAGAGGATGTGTAATTTGCTTCTGTCTCTTAAGTATAAAATGGCTCTGGCAACTAGAGTTTGCTGTAAAATTCACAGGTTTAACAGTGTAGTATTTTTATAAATTTGAAACCCACTGCACTCTTATTACAATGTATTCTGTCATATCTTACAGAGACGCTGTCGCATATAAGCTACATGTGCTGAATTACTTAAAAATATGACATGTGACTATCGTGTATGCTGCTTCATACCTCTGCTCTTTGAGTGAGTTTCTGCCCTTGGCTGAGAATTGGGAAGGAGTCCAAGTTCTGCACGGAACGTCTGGATTTAGGTTTTGGTTTATGTAAGGAAATGTTAAGGGAAAAGACCACTGGCTCCAGTTTGTCCCTAACAGGCGCCTGTAGATGCATTCAAGAAGAGCAAATGGTGAGTGACTGGAAAACGGCACGTTTTCAAAAAAACAATTTAAATGTCCTTAGCAGTAAATAAAACACACATTACACACACATACACACAGTATACTGAATAAAAACTTACCACTACAGTTAATTCCAGAGACTGACACCTGCGTTTGGAAGATTGCAGGCTCATGTTGCCGACAAATGTGTCATCATTTCCGTTTAGAAAACGAACTCGAGGGCTTCTTCTTCTGTCCATGTCAGCCTCTACTGTGTATTTCACCACTTAACAAGTAAAAATAGACAAAGGACATTAATGGGACATCACACAAGAACCAAACCAGCCAGCAAAATCAGTAATGGAAGTAAAATAAGTCTGCTTACCGATATCTTTCTTGAAGTTCTTGTCTCCATTGCTCAGAGTAAAAGACATACACAGAGTTGCTGTAATGCTGCAAAACAGAAAAAAAAGAAAAATAACTGAATTATATTAATAAATTAATCTATTTTCAAACACAAATGAATAAGTTTTTTCAGAATAAGATATTCTACAAGAAAATCCCACCATGGTTTATTTCCGAGACACTGATTAGGGTCCACAATATTTGGCCCCACAGTGAAATCCTTGGTTAGGTGGATGACTGGTCGAGCCCTGAAAACAAACACCATGAAAAGAGGAATCATATTGCGCCAAAGTACTATCATTAAAAACATAACACATATTTACTATTTACAGTTGCGACGTGCACTGTTAGTTGCAAAGTTGTTATTATCTTCCATCTACTGTGAGGTGCAAAGTTTGTCCTTACATGATGCCATATTTTCAAGAAAAAGAAAGAAGCTTAAAGATACTACCTTAAAGACAAATATGAATATGTTGTTTAACCAAAAACAAGTGAAATAAAAACAAAAGAAAGAAAAAGTTTTCATCCAACAATTCCACATCAGCGTCCTTGTTTGGCGTCTCTCTTGTTTCTACCTGAGCAGAGCCATGCGGTCGTCCAGAGAGCCAACAAGAATGTCAGGATAACTGTTGTCATCCATGTCCATCCCTCCGTTGATGGAGTAGCCGAAAGTCCGGAATCCTCCATTTCCCACCGACTTACCCTCAATCAACTACACAGGGCAATGACAACACATAGGAGATCAACACAAATGAGCTCAGTCCTTTCAGATTATCTCAAAGTGCATCTGCAGCTTGAAGTCAGATGTTACCTGACTGTGCTCCTCTGAGATTCCTTGTTTACTTCCCATCCAGATGTAGACTTTTCCTGTGTCATGGAATGGAGCTCCTACTGCAAAGTCTGCAGAAATTAACAAAGCAGTAAAATTTTTAAAAATAAAATAAGGCATGGCTGCTGAGAAAAATCCAATGGAGTCCTGTGTAAGGAATATATATATATATTAGTCCTCTAGGTGGCAGCATAGCACTACTTAATGAGTAGTAAAATACCACTAGCAGCAGTTTTATGCAGCCCAAGCGGTCCAAAATATCAAATGTTTTTGCCTAGCAACAGTGCATAGAAACAATGATACAAAGTCTATCATGATTCACCTTCACAGGACACACCTCCTGACATCATGTTGTGGCCGTCAATTGATCAATCCGCAGTTTGGGTGCAATCATTTTTCTTTTTTTAAGGTTTTGAAGATGTATTTTCATTTCAGCTTTGTATTAACATTAGATAATCACCTAATTTTGATCCCCACCATTTAAGGGCTAATATTATGCATTAAGAGTCATACCTTGGAATCCGTCTTGGTTGATATCACCAATGGCAGCCACTGCAAAGCCAAATGCAGAGGCTGATGGACCTTTTAGCACCACTGTGGCAGTCTTTTGGAACGAGCCATTCTCATTCATGAAGACATAAACTGCTCCTCCCTGATCCTTCATACGGTCAAAGTAAAATGGGGCCCCCACAATCAGGTCATTCCAACTGTAGGTAAATATCATAATATATAATTTAATATGCAAATATTTGCACACGCACATAGACACAGGAATATAAGAGGAGGACATTATGATTACTCTTAATACACTGACTTTATATTCTTTCAGTGTCAAGTGTACATCTTCCTTCAACAGGGAAACATCATTGTCACACATTTGCTGCATTACAGTGGAGTTCGTAGCTACAAAGCATTCAGGCACAAAGCAGCTCAAAAACAGGATAATATTTTTCCTTTTCATCTTTTCCATTTGTGAATTTAGAATTATGTGCTTGAAGTATAGCAAAATAAAAGATTATTTCTAAATGAATGGAAAGTAGATAATTTCTTTTGGTTACGTGTAGTACAAAATGCCTTTTTTTAGATTTTAATTATAAATTACTTCAGATTTGGGTTTTTTATTTGAGCCATGGACATAAAAGAAAATGAACACCCTTTGGTTCAAAGAATAGAAAAAGGCACATTGTGCTTTTAAACATAATCCCTCTTTTTTTGATACCCAGCAGCAGTCTTATCAAGTGTACTGTTGAGGACTCTGTATCCTAAATGTACTAAATGAGAGAGAAAAGGCTAAAGATGGGATCAATTTCCAGTGTGCTGTTCAAAGACGCACTCGTCATTGTTGAGGTCTGTGACAGCCAGGCTGTTTCCAAAGTACGAGCCCACTTGTTCTCCGGGGATGATGAGCGTCGGCTTTATGTTTTTTTCAGTCTTTGTCCCGAGCATCACTGAGCCCTTGGACTCGTCCCTGGGAGACCCTGTCACCACTGTGTAGTCGTCACGGCTCAGCAGCTTTTTCTCCTCGAGAACTGAATAACCTGCAGAAGAAAGCATTTGAGATTCACTGGTTAAATGTCAACCATTGAAAAAGTTACACAGGCCTACTTGAATATCACAGATAAAATGGGATGTGATAGTACGTCATATGATACCTTTTTTTTCTCCTTTATCAATACCCATCATGTGAAAATCATTATGTGCTTTATCATGTTACTTGTAGATTGTATGAACTGTAGTGGTCTGTAGTGGTCTTTTTTTTGTACATCTGGGTACAAAGAGGCCTGGGTGCGTTTATCATTTGAATGGAGAACCTCAATTCTCCACCTTGGTACTGGGTTCTTTCTGTGATACCTTTAAGGTTAGGTACCGAATGGAAGAAAAATGGCAGACCCAAGGCTAGACTCCATATTTACTTATATTTACTTATTACTTTATATTTACTTTTGCATTTTACACTGATGGTTAGATGTTTATGTTACAATGGAAATGTCAAATATGTTTAAGGCATCAGAGAATGCATGAACTTTTGTTCTCCCACAATACAATTTATACAATAGGTATAATTTATGACATGAATATATTGTTATTATATGACTCTGCATTCTTACCTGTATAACTGTATCGTCTGTTGAGCTCTCCAAAGTCTCTGCCCGTAGAGTCCCAGGCATTTGCTGGATCTGGATCTCTCCATGTATCATGAACATTTCCTTTATAACAAAGCAGAATTAGACAACAATGTTATGTCTGCTTCATGCACAATGAAAAGGTTTCCCAGACAGAGAATAATCCCAGTGTTTGACTAACACTAGAATTTAGCAGACTTGCACAGGGTTTAATCCCCGACTGTGAAACCAGACCATTATTTCAGCGTTAAGTATCAAAACACACTCTTTTTGCCGTTAACGCCTCGGTGCCCACCTTGCCACAAGAAGCTGCCTGTAGCGCCGATGTAGACATCAGTGTCTGTCATGCCTGCTGAGATGCCCATGCCGCACATGCCCTCAAGCTCCATATCAAAGTTTGGGTTGCACACCTCATAGGTGTCAGTCTGCCAGTAATCGTTGGGATCAAAGGTCAGGTCATTGCTCCTGACATAGCATTTCCCTATCATCCGCCGCTGCACCTCTGCGCCACTTTGGATGATCTTCACATAGCGATGCCCGCATGCCTGGAAATCAGAGGAGGACGTGTGTGTTATAGAATGTTATGCATTACATTATTACCCTAACAACATTCCATATCTGGCAACCTCCTTTGGTAATTTCATTATTATTAAAAGTAAAGCAGTGCTAATATTAATAGAGAATGTCTTACTATATTCCATGGAAAAAAAAAACATTTGACGTTAATGACCTTCCCAATAAATTAGTAGTTTCCAAGAAATTACATTTTACTGTATTTTTCACCCTTTTTGCATTACAAGCTTCAACACCATATTGCATGAATTTGTAATATCACCTGTAGGCATGAAAAGAACAACACAGTCTTCTTGCTGTTTTTGTCAGCCAGATATTGTTTGTTAGCAAAATGGATCCTCACAATAGGAATAAGACACAAAAAAGGAAGAAGCATAGATTATCAATCTTTAAAAATGATCCTTATTAGCTTTAAAAAGTTTTATTTCTAATTTTAGAAAAATCCAAAATGAGGAGTAGGATGGAAAAGCAAGCTAAAATGAGAAAGCAAAGCTACCTCAAGAGTTTTAAACAGGATTAGAATAAAGTGTATCAGATGTGGGGTTTTAATCATTACATTTCTTATCATTATATTAATATGTGCATACTGATAATTAAAGAATATCTACTTAACAAAAAAATTACTCTTAATAAAAAGAATAATATATTATCTTATGACCATGATTTCAGTATTAATCAACACATCATGTCCTACTTGCCTTGACAGTGTGCATGTTGTGAATATTTTAGTAAATATTACAACAATCATTACTTGTCATCTGTGACATTTAGGGTTTTTATCTCACTTTGGATTCCCTCAGTGCTACAGCTGCCCCACGCATTTCACATCATCTGTGACTCTGACTAAGAGTGAAACAGGATGTCGTCTCACCAGCACGCGTCCTGCCGGCAGGTCCCTCTGACTGGCCACCGTCACACCCAGCCACATGCCCTCCACCATTTCAGATGGGTTTGCTGTGGACGGTCAGATGAGTCAGATTTACAGATTTTATGTCATGAAAATTCAAAAACATACATAAAATTTCAGTATCATATTCTAACCAAACAAACCAGTCTACAACCCAAAGTTCATCATATCTAGTGATCCATTACACAGAGAAAAACATTCACCATGAGCATGGGGGTAACAGTCACAGGAAAACCAACCCAAATAGTAAACTCTCATTCAGCCTGGATCATGCCCCGACAAATATTAACCTCAAAAATGCAGCAACAGTCACTTCAACCTCAACATCAAAAGTGGTGAGGAATCCTATTATTACAGCTCCTACTTCTAGCCTCCGGGGGGCCTATTCACCTCCAGGTAGAAGAGTGGTAAGTCTCTCAGTTAATAACCTTCCATTAAGAAAGGATGCACATTCAGAGTTTCATATCCTGGAGCTCATCGCGTAGGTGCAGCAAATGATCTCAAGCGCTATAGGACATGCCAGGGGATTATACGCTGAGATTTGACACACTTTTTTTTCCTGCTGAATAAAGAGGAAGTTCACTGACTATCATTTTCAGGTTATTATTTAAAGTTGCTCACTTAGCAATCAGGGAAATCCTCCGCAGTAACGTGTGGGAATCAAAGGGAAACTCCACTGATTTTACTCTCAAAAGTCAGTTAACTCATCATAGAAAGAACAGCTCAGCCTGTGAAAATCTTTGTATGAGAGTGTTTGTGGCTGTCAGGGAAACCTTGTCTGAGAAAGTTACCGATCATGACGTCAAGTGAGGCACCTCAGATCAGCCATGGGAACCAACATTTTTTTTACAAGAAAGCCTCAATCTAAACTAATTGATGCATGATCATTGTATTGTTTAAAAAATACAATGATCAGCGAGGGTCTTCCAAAAACATGTCTCTAGGGGGCTGGATTAGAGGAAATGTGGGATTTAGAGTTTTTGGAGTTTGACTATTGTTTTTATAATTACATTTATAGAAGCAAAATACAAAATCACTGAGTTTTCCTTTAGTAAATATTATTTATGGAGTGTTTTTAAGCCACATTACCACTAGCAAGAAGCTCTAGTTAGAAGTCTGTCAGTCAATCACCTTCCAAACTAAAAGTTCTTAGTAGTTCTTGGGTGGCTTGTCATGAATTCATTTGGCCCACATTCTCATAGTATTCTTCAGGATCCCCAAAGTCAAAACAAAACAAGGCAAAAAAGCTTTGGTGAAATTGAGTTTAGAAGATAGTAAAACTAGCACTTTTGCTCAGTGTCACTCCTCCTAAAACAACTTGAGTTATTTTTGTCCCGTTGCCTTGAATTACTATTTTAGCTTGATATCATGACTATATATTTATGATGTTTGACAGCTGGATTGTGTTTATTGTTGGAACAACATTTATGCAACCTCCTTGGCCAGGTCACTCTTAAAAAAAAGAGATTTTTAATCACAGTTAGGCATTTACTTGGTTAACTAAAGGATATGCAAAACCTTCATGATACTTCAACTTTGCTGTCCTCTTTTAAGTAAAACAACTCATCTTCTCTGAGAGTTTTGCTTACTTGTGCTGACCAGGTCCATCCTTGTGCAGTCAGTGATGTCTGTTGTAATGGGACAGGAGTAGACGGCACCTGTTTCATTGACATTTTGTAGAGATGAGGCTTTCTCTTTGGGAGCTCCTGTAAGAAGCCTGGACACAGACATACACAGACAGAAAACAAATAAAGATGACCAGATTATATGAAGGCTTTGTTAGACAATACAACACAGACAAGATCAGCAACTTAGAAAAAAATGAATCCTTCCAGTCAAAACACAGACTGGGCAATGCATTTAAATATGAGCATCTTGCTTCCATCCTCCATTCAGCATTTAGCAGTTCGATACTTTGCCCTAATAAAGTTTATTAAGGGTGACATCTTAGACTTTGAGTGTGTATTCCGCTCCACGCACACAAAGAATGAGCCAGATCACATGACCTGTGAATTAAAGGAGCAGTCGCAGCATGACCCATGACAAGTCTGGGCACGCACACACACACATGCACGCGTGCACACACACGCACGCACACAAAAAAGAAACACCATCCAGCTTCTTAGTGATGGAGCTGGTCTTTTCGTCCACTCACCCAGACACTCCCTACGTCAGCACCTTTTAACACACCACAGAACTTTGAAGTACAGGGATTACTCCCACTACAAGGCTCTGTGCTGGGACACACTATTTACTGTCAGCACAAGATTTATTAGCTCCACTTTGTAGGCGGGAGGTGCCGACAATCTTGTTTACAGTGCGTGTGACCCATGGCCTGCTTCACTATGTGGGAAACAAAAGCATATAGTCGTGCAGTCGGAGTGCACGGCTTCTTTTCACTCAAACAACCTCGAAGTGTTCGCGCATTGCTGGTTGAATGCTGACATGTTGCTGCCAGTGGTTAAAAGTGGAAAGTGGTGAGTCAAGCTGTTAGTCAGGCTTGAGGGCATATTAACTGCAAGGGCAGCGAGCTCACCCACACGCACTGATAAGTAAGAACAAATAATGGGTGGAGACTTAAACACCTTTACAGTAAGTTCATTGTGCTTTTCAATCAAAACATCTCTCATGAGTCAAGACTTCACTGTTCAAACCTGAGGCAGTCCTGATTATGTTCTCACAGGTAAAACATGATGGAGGGATGAGGCATGCTAAACGGCTTGATTATGCTTGATATGGGAAATTTATTGTAGACTCTATACGATATCAATCCCTGCTTACATTTTACTCCCAGATCACTGGGTGGGTTTTCATGCTATAAGTAGTGAAACTGTGTACCAGGCTCTTCCAATCCACCACAGCCTGAAGTATTTATACACATCTTGTACGTAGACAAAATGCCCCTATACACACTTGCAATCTAATTATGCAAACATCACAAGACAGACAGCAGCCCAGACAGAGATATTTTATCTGTTATGTTTCACCTGAATATCAACAGACTCAGAAACGCTGTCGTGGCTTGGGGATTAGTCATCTAATTTAGCTTCTGCTTATCTAAGATTAAATCTACCCATTACTGACTTGACAATGTGGAAGATCTAATCTACATTTAGAATAAGTTTGAAAAGTAATTTTGCAGCAAAAAGTGATCACATCAATTTTTCATCTTCTGTTTTTATTTTTTGTCATTTAGTACAATAAAAACATTACACTTAATATTTTCCATTGATGCGTGAAAGACAGGCATCCTCCAGCCATGTCTGCCTCAGTTCAAAACCAGAAACAAACAATTACCCCATTTTTCTCTGCATTATCAGCAATGAATCAATTATCCTGCCAGGGTGATGACAACCAGAAAGAGCCAAGATGGCCTCTGAAGGGGCAGCAGTTTCCAGAGGCCTGGGAGGAAGAGGCCTTGGTTCAGCTAATCATTCAGTGATGCCGACAGCATCTGAGATCCCTCAGAGGTTTGCAGTAGTTAGCGGCACTGACAGATATGTGGAAAATCAGGGATGCACAGTCCTGCTGTGAGTGTGGCAGCCAACTCTGTAACCTAAAGTATGAGTTCATGTGTGTATGTGATTCCATACTACACACAATGTATGTTTTCTACATGCACGACCCACCTTCTACCTCCACAGGCCATTAGATCTGACATCATGGCCACCCTAAATGTTTTACAGCTGTAAACTGCACAGAGTGTCTCAAAACACTCACTTACAAGGTGAGCCGTTCTTGTGGGAAAACCAAGTCCCAAATCCAAAGCATTTAGAAAGAGCAGGACAAAATGAGGTCAACCCAGAGCACAAGAAGGACTGTTATAAAACACTTCAAGACCAGTCAGGTGACCTTTGCTCACACAGAAAAACAATTAGAAAGAATTGGGTTACAGAGTGCAGTGCTAATCACACGAGTCTGAGGGAGGCTTGGGTAACCGAGGCTTGCAGAATGTGTGCTGTCCAAAACAGAGTGAACAAACCAAGACCAAGCTGACTGTATAAACTTACTCTCTGTCATCTCACTGTCTCATGAGAGCCACGTGGGTCATCTGTGTTTGTTACAAAAACACACAACACTGCTGATTGATGCCATCAGGTTTGACATGCAGTGAGGACACAGTTGGGAAGCCATAGCCACACAAAAGTAGGTGTTACAGTGTTGGAACTCATGACGGTAACATTTTAATTAAAGAAATTGTTTAAAAAGGGCTTATTTTAATTTTTTGCAAACAATCATATGAGAAGATGGACACCACTCTCATGTTTGTAAAGTAAATATAATGCTATAACCATCCACCTGTTAGCTTAGATTAGCACAAAGACTGAAAACAAGGGAAAACAGCTTGCTTGTGTATGTTCAACTGGAATAAAAACACTCAGAGACACCTCAACAGCACAATAATTAGCAAGCATTTCTAAGTCTTGCTGCTTCCCTGTTTTCTCGTCCTTGTAGTTGACAAGCAGGCTGTTTTATGTTTAGTGTGCAAAATTAAAGAGGCATCTGATCTGAACATGACTAAGAAAGCAAAGTTGTTCAATTCTCACAAAGGTTCAACTTTCTACTTTAAACAGGATGCCAAACACAGCTATAGCTCTCCTAGCTATAGCATTGTGCTCTTCAAATACTCAGCAAGCCAGCTAAACCAAGCATTAACAGGAAAACCTCTCAGAATGTCCCCATAAAGCTGTTATTGAAATTAATGACTTAGTCTTTGTTACTCTGTGTGAGGGGACTTCAAAGGGTTTCTTTATTCTTTCGGCTCCTACATGAAAAATCACCAAAACTTGACACAAAGTTGACTCAGCCATGACAACACGCCTCATATCCTGTCCTGTTCCTCCTGCCACAATGTGTGCTCTCCTCCTATCTCCCTCCCTGTTCATCACCTCCTCATAAACAGGCTGTCAAAGACCCAGGGAATGGAAGGGGGCAACCTGCAGCTGCATTCCTACTCTAAGGACATGTTGAAATTTGCCCCCTCTGCCTCACAAGTCATCCGAATTGCTGGCTAAACCAAACATTTACGACAGCAAACACACCTAACCAAGGTGAGATGTGGCTGAAGTCTTGCCAATTTGGAGTCAGAAACTCTCAGAGGAAAGGAGGATATTTCCGTATGTTTCTATCAGTGGAACTTGGTGAAACAAACAGGGGTCAACTTATCCACTTATCCCACCAGAGCTCCTGGTCCAGATTTAAGGAAGGGGGTAGAGGTGTTGAAAAAGCAAGGGAGTGATGGAAGGGAGGTAAGAGGAGTGGCTGAGAAAAAAGTTGATCACTCCTTGTTTCAAAGGACAGAGAAAAACACAAAACACTACAAAGGTTTTTAAGTTTAGTAAACAGAAATCTGTCTTTGAGACACTCAACACAACACATGTTTTCTGGTAGCTAATTAAAATTTAGCCATCATCTCTTTGTCTCTCACCCCAAAACTTAACTGCTAATTCAGAATAACATCAACAGCACTGAAACCAGGAAACTCAACATAATTAACCATGACTAAACCCTTTTGGATGATATTTTCTCTCTATCTTGTTGGCTTTTGCATGACTAGCAAGTAGAGACAACACACAGGGCCAGTCAGTGTTTGCAGAAGTGCAAAATGTAATTATTAAGTGTGTATTCATCTTCATCTGGGCCCAGTCTGAACAGGAGTGTGATGACACATGATACACGTCTGTACACAGCTCTTCACCCTGCTGGCTCTTGCATTAAATGTCTACACGTATAAATATTTAAAAACGGGTGAGAGTGAGAGAAAGCTGGAGACAAAGGGAGCAAGAGGGAACCCTCTGCTTCAGGCACTCTGCGGACCGTATTTCTTTATGTGTTTTGTGTGTTTTTGTGTGTTTAGAGTGCCAGCTCAAGTATTATAGCTGCTGCAAGTTTGTTTGAGTATGTCAGTCTCACATGTGATGGATCACCTCTCCAGATAAGGCTCAGGGTGACCTGTTTGTCACAGGGTGCGGCTGAGGGCTTCAGGGCAAAGAAAAAGAAAAACCTTAATGACAGAGAACCGTTGGGGCTGTTTTTTAATATCAGCCATGCAAATCTTTTCAGAGCTACAGATAAGAATAAATAACATACACATGAAGCAAGAAGTCATGACATGTGTTATCTTTCTATTAAAATCACTCTTTCTGTGCTGTTGTGCAGAAAGCGTGACCACTGACAGAAGTTGAAGAGCTGTGAGAACCAAATGTGTGGCAATGATATCTTTATCTTCAATATTTAATTTGTTTGTGCACAAGAGAGCAAAATCTGGTTAGTTATTTTTGGACCCAGGTGATTTACAGGTAGTTCAGGTAATCTTATGGAATTGGGCTGCATATTCACACTTGCACGGCCTTTTCAACAACATGAAACTGGTCCCTATCCAGTTCTTGCACCAAGTTTTAAACTGTTTGGAGCATTTCAACTTAAAAAAAGAAAAAGGTTAAGAATCCAAAAATTTTTTTCCTGGCTGGAAAAAAAGACGGGTTTTCCTTTTCCTTGATGACATAACTTTGATAACAATGGTTCCACTCTAAACTGGTGGAAACGCAGGCTGGTTTGCTAGATAGCAACCTATGTTCCAAGAGTCCTGAACGGATCTGGTTTAAGCACCAGAGCTAATTTACTGAAAAAAAAACACCCACTGTGATAATATGAGATGCTTAAAAAAGGAAAAATAATTACATTTTGCCTTGAAATAAATGTGCTGTTAGATTAGCTGAAATAGAAGACTGTCTTATGTACAAGGGGTTGTGGGTGAGGAGTGGTGGTGAAAAACAGATATTAATCTTTACTTTATATTGAAAACACAAATGGACTTTTTTCCCTGAACTTCACATGTGATGCTTGGTACAAATTAGCAAAAACCCAGTAACACACTCATGTTGCAGCCAATCCATTAAACTTCACTGGCACTCCTCATTTTACACTGCGGCATGTAGCAGGTCACTAAATTCACAAACAAGCGCAGGCAAGGAACAGGCACACAAAATGCTTTTAATCTTCACCCATAATCCTCCATCCATTTAACAGATACACAATCACACACATACATGCACCTATGCTGCATCCTCTGTCGTTTTCGTTTTGCACTCCAGGCCACTCATATTGATTCCAAGGAAACATTACTACTTAGACCCGCTAAGCAAATTAATGGAGATAATATTGAATGGAGTGACTCAATTTGCAGATTGAATTAAGCTTGAGGACAAGAGCAGAACAGGCCTGAGATCTTTTTTATGCTCTTGTAATGATGTAATGACCCACAGACGAAGGGGAAGGTTTATATGATAGCCTTGCTCTGTTGCAGTACGGTATTTCAAAGGGACATCAAGTCATGTGATGAGTGCGTGTGTATGTGTATATGTGTGTGTTTCTTTTTACAACAGCTCTGCACCTTGCTCTTTCACTTGTATTAAACCAACAGTCCTTTGTACTTTCAGGAAACTCTCTTACAAAGAAGTAGATGGAGGGGGGGCACACACATTGCTATCAGACTATTCACAGCAAGCACGCCTAGTTGGTAACACATTGAGTGTGTGTATGAACATGGCTGACAGATGAGTCCTATCCGGACAAACAGTGATACATCAACCTGTTGCAAGTGGAAGAGTGTTGGTCACATAGACTTCCCCTACAAGCACTTTCACATTCTTTCTATCTTCATTCTAAGCACTGGGCTATATGCTGTGTATAAGATATTAATAATTTTCCATTATAGATATAAATCAATACATGACTTGTGAAGTATGTGAAAATCATATAAACAAAGCAATTCAACCTAAATGTATCTGACTTTTATGCACTACCAAACTGTTCATATGAGCAAATACAAAACTTTAAACTTAAAAAAGGTGTAACTGGTAACAAATAAGTGAAATAAGGTTTTTAAATCAATTCCAAAAACATCAACTTTAACATGAATTCTTAACTTGTTTTAAAATAACTTAATTCATTCATGTGTTAATTTGGAAAACAGAAATATGGAAAAAAAATTGCATTATATGTAAAACTAGAATAAAAAGTCTGTTAAAAAAATGGGACTATCAACCCTCTGAAAGAAACAACATTCAGCCATAAAAGACACAAGCGCACAAAATGACCTACATTGAGATCTGAAGTCCTAGAGGAGGTAATGAACTAAAGTATACCTTGTATATTACTACAAATCCTACAATATAACTGATAATGGTGTAAATTATTAACAAAGCAAACATACAGGGTGAAAGGAAGTTGGTGGTTGACTGCAGACACACCTTGGTGGTTAAACTGTAATGTATAAAAACAGGTCACAGTCAGGAAACTACTCCATTTGCTGCTCCAATGATTTCATTTTCATCAAGACTCTCAGTGTAGCTGCTGATGGTGATGTTTTACACAGAGAAGCAGACTGAGTGTGCATATAAATGGGAAATAGAGGAAATGAAATGGCAGCATCGTTTAAGTGAATGGTAATTTGGTCACAAAAGCATTAGATGGAAATGAAATGCAGTGCATACATTAGGGCTGATCAAAAGAGGGACTTGCAATTCAATTACATTAAATAAAATGAAATACGCATCAGCACCTGTGTTCATTAAACTACACACACACACACACAAACACACACACACACAACAGGCCTAAAAGGGTATCTCAGCTGGACAAACATCCTGTTTGAAGACCACCATCTGCTATTGATGAATCAGTAACAAGACAGCAAACTCATTTGGACCCAGTGTGACAAATCAAACATGGCAGGTCATCTCCTGATAATAAACTAACTCACTTTTTATTAACAACGAGTAAAACCTTGTCTGACAAGCACAATGTTATTTTGCTTATGTCTGTAGGTAGCTCAGGTCAGTTTGCCCACCCAGCTGGTGTCTGCTGTCACTGGATGAAAGATGTCAAGCTGGCTCCCCAACTGCTGCACATGCAGACAGCATAGCACTGCTACACATGATTAACACACACATAAACATGCTATCCCCCAAGCTGACACATGCACATACATGCAAACAAAAATACAGACTTGCACAGCTGGACTGAGCGTGGGCGCATGTTTCTCAGTGACCCCATGCCAAACAGGCACACATCTGTCCTGCAAACTCACATCATGCAGCCATTCACATGGGACTCACAGTATCAGTAACAACATTTCCATTAAAATTTTGACCCAGCTGTACTTAAAGGGAGCAGAGACGTTTGGTGTGTGCCTGTGTGTGTGTGTGTGTGGGGGGGGGGGGGGGGGTGAA
>JAPZDZ010000014.1:12670488-12690813 GCA_029783805.1 Acanthurus tennentii
TGTGTGTGTGTGTGTGATTGTGAGTGTGTGGCAGGAAGGAAATGCAGCAGGGGTTTGGGACCCTCACAAGGTCTCAGTGTTCTGCAGGTCTCCAGCTCGTGCTAAGTGTAGGAATGTATAGCCTGAGGAGGAAGGCGTGGCCCTCTCCCACTGTCCAGTGGCACCTGTTTTTCAGCTTAGCTTTCAGGCAGACAGAGAGAGCGATGAGAGCGTGTGAGATATAGTCACTGTGTTGTGGTAACAAAACAGCTGTTACACAAATTCATGTTGAAAAAACAAGACTCTGAGTATAACAATGAGTCCCCCCCAGTTTGTCTTTCTTTCTGTAAAAGAAATAGTTTGACATTAAATAAGCTTATTTGTGTTGTTATTGAGACTGAGATGAAACGATTGATACTACACTCATTTTTGACTCTTAAATGTAAAGCTACAGCCAGCAACTAATTAGCTGAGCTCATCTTTAAGACATGAAACAAAAGAAAACAGCAAGCTAGGCTCTGTCTGATGTGAAAGAATATGCCTATGAGCATCTATGAAGCTCAGAAATTAATGTGGTGTTTATTTTTGTCTAAACTGTGCAAAAACCCTAAGTGAATAAATAACTGTTTGTGGTTTTACACAGAGCTTCATACCAGACTGTTTCCATGCAAGAAGCAGTAACCTCACAGTGGCAAGACGGTGAGAGAACTGATAACCAATGACATGCTAATTTCTGCTTCCGGTTTTGTTTCTCTCATGCAGGGAAAGTCCCTTGTTTCCCCTCTTTATACTGCACTGTTAGCACCACAATATTATGTTGAGTATATTTTTGAACTGTTTATTTGGCATTTTTGTATTATTTTTTGGGGGACATTTGAATGAATCTAGGCTAGGCTAACTGGCTGCTGACTATAGTATTTAAAACTAGTATGGATCCTCTAGCTAAATCTCAGTAAGACAGCAAATAAGCGAATCTCCTGAAATGAAAAGTTTTTTGGCAGAAAGAAACTGTTGTCATGCCACTAAGTAATGTAAAATAGCCCACAGTACCAGAATACTTTCAAAATGTTGGGTGAGACAGATTTCTTAATAGAATTTATAACTCAGTAGTTCATTCTCCATTCGGCCCCTTTCCCCTGTTTAAAAGTGCTCTAAAGCAACAAGACAAATCACTGGTAGCAAAGAACATCCCAAACAATGATAACAAATGCCCTGTCCGAACCTTTCTGCCACTTTTCAGGAAACATCGCCTTAGCAGTGACAGGAATGCATCATGGAGTTAATGATTTATTGTGGGTGAAAATGAATTAAAACAGTGCAATGCTGCAGTCTGAGTAACGTTTAGACAGTAAGGAGGTAGTCTCTCCCAGCAGCATTCCTTTCTGCTGCCCGTACAGACACTTTTGTTCAAAACGAACAATTCTATGCAGAGGAGTCATAGATAACGTCAGAAATGTCGGAGGGGAGGCTGGGTTTGATCTGGCTTTGGGCCCAGAAGGCTGATAACCTTGGGCATGAGCTCTTAGTGAGAAAGACAGAGACACAATAACCACCAAGGCAAGGCCTTAAACTGTGCATTTATAATACATCTATGCAGTTTAGGTATATGCCAGCTAGAAAATACAGATCTCTAAGGGAGTTGATGGTTGAAAGAGCTCTCTCTCTGGGGATTGACACCAGTTTGACCTTTAGCTGGAGCATAATCACAACAGGACTTCACTGTGTTTTTCTTCTCAGACCACACTAGTTTTTGGAATTGGCTCAAAAAGGTCATGAGCTTTGTCAAGACACATTAACTAAGAACCTGATAGTTGAAAACCCAGTGAAGCACACAGTATCACTTCCATTCACTGCTTAGAGCAGAAGCACTTTTCTGTTGCTGGGAATGAAATAGTTCCCTGTTTCAGAAAGTGCTGTATGGTTTTAATGGGCACAAAGCAGAAAAAAAACCTCACACATGTAGAAATACTTTTTCCAGTTAACACAACAATCACAGCAGGAGTATTGGCTTACAACTGTCTCTGAGTCAAATTGATAAAACGGATAATTATCCTATCTAGATTCACTCTATCCAATTATCAAGAGGCCCGCTATTCTTCACCCTGGATAATAGGTGAATATATGAGGCAGTAAATCTGGTGCATGATGCTGTGACAGAGGCTAATGTAATCGGGTGGACAGACCATTGAATAATGACACAATCTGGATGGTAACTGCAGTAAATCTGGCCAGCAAACACAAAGATAGCTTGCTCCCACATCACTTGTCCTCCCTCCTGTGGTAAAGTGAGTTGATATGATTTACAATGCTCCTCATGCGGCCTCCATCCTGTCTGTTTGGAGGCCTGACCTCTGAAAATACAAGCCCTACCTTGGACCTCATATAAACACTCTGAGGATTTCTTTTCCTGTTGTCTTTTGATCGACTGTTGGCTGTGGATCCTCTGCAACCACATGGTGCCATTTTGTTTACGACTGGGCCTGCATGACCTGCAAATGATTTTTGGAACATAAAAAGATGAGTTTATATTGAACACATATGTGTTGGTTTTTGACAGCCAAACCTGTGGTCCAAGTCTCTTTGCTTGTTGTGAGTGGAAGGTTGGCAGACGGTTCAGATTTGACTGGTGATAAAAGTGCTGTAAAGTAGCTAATAAAGTCATGAGACTGTAAAGATATAAGTGTGTGTCTGAAGCAAGAGAAATTAGTATTAAATACTGTTTAAATCCACAATTTCAGAAAGAAGTGCGTATGTTCAGCCTCCTATCAACCAGTGTGTGAATGCACTGCATCCCTCTATACTGTGTGTGTGAATACAGAGCTGGGCCCTTTATGTCCAACGACAAGTGGAGCTGTGCTCTACAGACCTGCACATTTTCCACTCAATTGAATGGCCCTCTCAGATCATTAAGTGTCCATTCATTAGCAAGGGACACTGGCAGGGACTCGGCAGTAAGGCAAACACTGAGGGGCCTGTCTGGGGGCACTGTCCCTCACACTGTGGCCTGCAACACTGTGGGTGGCGGCAGCCTTCAAGAATAGCACCTGAGGTAACTGTTGTTGTAAGGAAAAAAGTGCTCAAAAGTAGCTGTGGTTTTTATGTGAAGATGCACAATCCAAGCTAACTAAATGAATGATACCTTTGAAAGACACTTTATGTGGTTCCCAACCTTTTTTTATTACACACGCCCCCACACCTCCGACAGATAGACTCAAGTACCAGAGAAGTCATAAGAGAGATGCCCTACTTAAAGAATTTTAAATAGAAAAATACTTGTAACACCAGAGATAAGGGTTTTATGACACATATCCTGCCCTGACCTCACCAAAAGCCAGCCTGCTTTAGGGTTAGGGTTAGGGTTAGTAATATCTCCATAATAACTAGCCAATCATATTGGCTCCCTCAATTGAGCTGTAAAAAAACAAGTGTTGTAAACCATGTTGTGTGTAATAAAAGTATAACTCGTAGAAAAAGACTATTTAAATTTTACTTTTGGGAAAACCTAAGAAACATTTTTGAAGACGTTTTTTCATTAGAATTTTTAAATTAGATTAACCTGTTAAGCTGTTGAAATGGTTTATGCGATATTTTCATACTTTTTTGATACCATTTATCCATTATTCTTTTTTAAGCTACCATATTAACTGTTTATCTTTGTTATAGCTAATTATTTCAACAGTTTATCAGTTACTTTCACTGTTTTCAAGGTTTATCAGATTTTAAACCATTTATCTGTTATTTCACTGTTCATTACTATGTTTTTATTACTACACTATTATAACACTTACTTGCTTGTTAACTAGTTTTTATTCACTCTCAGCAAATGATAAAATTGTATTACAACTGACTACTGACAACTCCAGCTGAGTGTGTGTGTGTTTGTAAATTTACAGCTGTAATTGCTATCTTTTCAAGCTGTACCACAATTTGTCCCCATTCCCCCAAGCAACTGCAGAGGTAGCCCCCTGAGGTGAAAGTACACCTGGTTGATATCACTGCTCTCTGCCAGCAGTCACTTGTGTATTTCCTTTGTTTCCTGGACTAGACTTCATGTTCTCATCACTTCCCTGAGGACAAAAGCCTGTACAGGAGACAAGGGAGTGGAGGTGGGTAGGAATGCGCTCACCTCCAAGGGCCAAATATTTATGCAGAAACACACTCATGGTCCGAAGGATTTGAGTGGTTACAGATTGACGCACTTTGTTTCAATCTAACTTAACAACCTGACTGAATCACTGTGCCACCTTTAATTTAAGGGTGTGACTCCAAATTTTTAAGAAGGAGATGAGAGACCTTCATGGATTTTTTGAGTAAGCTGAGGAGGTAAAGGGTGCAGAGCAGAAACTCCCAAAATGTGTCGTGCTCAGGCATGCCTAGAAAAATGACAGCTCTCTACACTGTGTTAACAAGCCCACCAAATAACTAGGTGGATGTCTTACACAAGACTTTTCTGTGATTTTCCTATCTACAAAAGATTTCCAGTCAAAAGCATTCTAGTAGATTTGTTTTGAGCATTTGAATTTGGTTTATGACAAACATCTAAATAAAGGTTCCAGATCAGGACCTTTATATGTGACTCTGGATTTTGAGGCAGTTCATCTTTAACATGAAGTTTAAATAATGTCTAATCAGTTTGAATCTTTAGTTTGAGCACAACTCAATAGAAACACAGTTATTTATGCATTTAAGATGTATGTAATGAAAATCACAAGTAACATAATCTAGAAAACCAAACCTTACAAATGATTTTCTACACTTCCACATGATTAATCTTTCACTTTGACAAATTGACCAGATCACACAGGTGGTGTTAAAGCCTCTTAACACCTATATTGACAGTTTTTGCCAGAAACACCGGGAAACACATTCGCATAAGCTACATTGAAAACTGGAGTTATTGTGCCCGCATATTTATCAGAGATAATCAGCAGATAGAAGGAAGCAGTTTCATCTAGTCTTCCATGTGGTTTAAGTCTGAGCCAAAACAAACATGCTTGGATCAGGGTGGAGTTTCCTGCCAGAATCCTGGGAGAGGGCATCTCAACCCAGCAGACTCAAGGAGAGTCTACTTGTAACCAAGGCTACATATTCACTCTTCACTGATAAGAACTAAAAGAGATAGTAACAAAAGGGTGAAGGGTCAAGATGAACTGTGAGGGAGTGAATAGATAGATTACATATTTGCTGATATTATTCTTTACATGAGTATCACTGGGAATGCACTGTTTATGATTCTGCTGCAACAGCTTTAAAGTAGGACACGATACAAATATATTATCACTCCAACAAGCATACCATTGCATTTCTGCATTCCCTTGGCTTGCAGCCCTCTCAGAGAGTGGCCTCGGTGAATATGAAAGTGGAGTGGAGGGCGAACAAAGAGGTAGTAATAAAAGAAGTCTCCCTCTTTCTTTTGATCACTCCCTGAACAGCTGTTTCTACAGGCCCCTCTTACTCATCCACTCTTGGCAAAGTGGAGCCAGAGAATAGATGCATTCTTGTCAATGAGGCAGGGGTTGCCAGGACGGGACACTTGTGTGGATGCCTCTGTGCAGTGTCTAGTGTTTGTGCCAGCTAAGTGGAAAAGATGGAGAGGACTCGCAGGGGGTGACGAGAGGAGCACAGGATTGCAGAGAAAAGAGAGAAAGAGAAAGGAAAAGATTTCAGCAACAGCAAAATAAAAAAAACTACAGAGTTAAGAATAGGAAGAAAACAGAAGGAGAGGAGAATTCAGTAGATCTTTATGGGGACTTATTGTCTTTCTATGTGAATAAAGAAGAGACACACTAACTTGTCAGTTGTTATGCTGCCATTGTCCAGCTAACTGTGGCTCTGCCTGCCGAGCTGGATTGGACCGCTCAATTAGCGCAGTGCACTGTTGCAAATGCTGATTGACATGGAATTCTGTCTGGGTCAGAGGCCTGTTGTCTCCATCCAGGAGGTTGTTTGTTTACATCCCTGAATTCAAACGTACTACAGACTGAATACATGTTGAAGTTTGTGCTCACAGCAGGAGGTCTGATTAACCTACAATAACTTTACTTAGGACTCTGTCAAACTCCAACACTGCCCCCAATTATAAATCCCTTTAACCTAATTATTTAAACAGTTAATCCATTTTAGCTGACTCTTTCAGTTGTTATCCTCAATGTTTTCACCATTTGTCTTTCTTTTGGCCAGTTATTTCAACTGTTATCTAAAGCTTTTTCGCAGTTTATCCAATAATTACAACTAATCATTTAAACCATTAATCCATTTTTGTTAAATATTTAAAAAAGTTGTGGCCATTTTAGCTAACAGCTGCTGCTGCTGCTGCTAAGATTAGAGGGTGAAAAACAAGCTGGATGATCTCAGACTATAAAAGGTGCACAAGAAAACAAAAAACAAGCACACAAATTACCATTAAAGATTACCTATAGTCTACTGTACATCTGACAGAGCGAAGGTCAACACTGCTGACCATGACTACAGAGAGCCAAGTGTCATTAATTCTCCATAAAGAGCAGCAGATGGTCAATACCAGTGAACACACTGTTTTTCAGCTCACAGGACAACCACTGTGGGTGGAAGTAGACCTGCAGGGGAGCATTTGGCTTAACAAGGTGTTTTGACTATGTTTGTGTGAATGTATGTGTGTGTGGGTGCTTGGGGGAAAAGGGCATGCCCTTTAACATCTGGCCACATGTGTCTTCCATTAGCTTTTTGACTCTTTTGACAGCCTTGGTGCCCTGGGAACACATTGATCAGGCTTTACCTGGTCTTTTTCCTATGATCCCCTTAAAAGAGCATCACACAAACATGCAACATCTCTGAACCGTGCTCTGCCCTGGTGTGAGGGAGCCTGAGAACAGTGCAACCTCAACCTCATGTAGCTGAGCCAACTTGCAGCACCGCTGGGAAGCTGGAGTGATCATTTGTTCCAGAGAAATGCCAGACCAAATGGAGTATTTTTAGTTGGGAGGGATGGGAGGATGGTCAGTTTCTGGGAGAAACAAATTACTCTAGTTTTCTGATGACTTTGAGTCTCTCTCTGTGCTATTATATTGTACACACAAAGTCAGTGCTTAGATAATACATTTTGCAGGTCATGTACTTAATGGATATCTGGAAACATTTAGAGGAGAGACTGACAAGAGTTTATTCAGGAAAGAGAAGTAAAAAGCATCAGGTGATTTTGTTCAGTCTGGACACAGATCTCCTTCACACAGATGGCTCTGAGTCCTCCACTCATTTTCTCTTTATCTCTAATCAGGACTGAAGAGGGAGAAAGAGAGAGGGAGAGGATGAGAGAAAGAGAGAGTTAGCAGTTAATTGACTTCCAGTTCTCCCACTCATGAGAATGCCCTGACTCCCAGAGCAAAGCGGGCCATTCAATCAGATCAGCACAAACTAGCCAGTGGCGCTTCATTATCTCGACGAGCACTGCTGCCTTGAAGTTTTCAAAGGCAGATGAAATTGCGTTGATGGTTGTGGGGGCGTAGGAAGCAATGAGGGGAGTTTGTTTTTGTGATGTCAACGTCTCCCCTCGTAATTAAAGTCCAAACATCCTCTGCAGGGTATGAATGTGGGTGTACACATTATTGTTGTAATGGGGATCCCCTTGGCCTGTTTATGTGTGTAGGGGATGAAATATACCACTTCAGAAGTCCTTATAGTACAAATAGAGCTTTAAGTAATAGGTGTATACAGAATTGTGAATTTACTTTTGTCAGTTTTGCAGTAGCACTGCATTTTTCACGTTTGATAAAGCTTAAAACAATCAACTATATAATCAGTATTTCTGTCTATTAACAGAACTTGCACGCTTACTTGAGCTAAAAAAAATACAGCACGAGAGCTTCATACTGTGTATAATCAGGTCACTCTGGGATGCTGAAGCTGGCATTTTCAATAGAAAAGCAAGAGAAGTACTTCAAGGTGAGACACAGAGAAGGATGCATCTCATACTTGATAAAATTGCTGGACTGGTTCATCTCTGATTCTCCCTAGTACGTCATGTCAGCACGTCATTACTATCAATGTTGCTCTTTTTGGCCCAAAGGGGCTCCTGTAATCACACTGATGACTCTAATGACAATCTGAGAAGATGAAAATGGGAAGAAAATTACTTTCTCTGAGGGAAAATTCCTCCATCTGTAATGTACAGTACAAAAGGTGGTTTTTTTTCCTCCTCAGCAGTGATCAGACCAGACCCTGGTTTGTCAGTAATTGCTGCAGCTTCTCTGTGCAGGTCTGAGCTTTCGTCCTGTGTTGGAACCAAACCAGCTGTTCCACTTTTACACACTGCATCAGAAAAGTACAAAACATGTTCCCGGGACTGTCTCACATTATTGTTGGGGGGGGGGGGGTTGATTGGTTGAGTGTAAAGAATTTACTTAACCATGTGCGAGATAGATTTTCACTAAAAGATAAATTACAGACAGAGAAAATATTTGAGACAACAACTTAAGACATTTACACCTCACAGAGGAGCAATTACACGAGACTATAAACCACTATGTCTGAGAGTTTATGCATACCGTACAAGTTACAATTGAAGAGTCTCTTCACTGTCTGGTGTCTGGAATGACATTTTTGGATCAATTGCAAACATTAAGTTTGTAGATTATGGTGTCCAGTCTGTGCAACAACATGCTCTTGCAGGTGTAAACTGACAGCAATCAACATCTCAGAAACACAAAGTGGAAAGAGACAATGAAGCAGTGGCTTTAATTCAGTCATTTCTGTGCCTAATTAGGATTAAGAAGACGATGAAATCTCAGAACAAACGTCACAAATATTAGGTCAAGTCAAGATCACATGCAGTCTCAAAGGACTGTACATGTACACACTAAAGATTCACAGAAGAAAAGGGAAAATTCCCCAGAAATTTGTCATGTTATGACAATGGAGGAATCCTTAACTTTAAGTCTCTGTAAAACGGCTAATTTTGGCTCTTTATACCATTCAGATCCTAAGAGGAGCCTGGTGCTAGTACAAGCCTCTACTGCTAACTGTCAATAGTAACTGCTTACATTGATGTTTTATGTTCCTGATTTCATTTATTTTTACCACAGTATTCTTATAAATGGAATTATAGAGTGTGGTCTTGACATACTTTATATGTAAAGTGTCTTGAGACAACTTAGTTGTGATTTGACGCTATATAAATAAAATTGAATTGAGTTGAATTATTCCCAAGTGTGTGTTTGTGTGTGTACTATGACAGTTTTTTAAACTTACACCACCAGATTAAAATTTAAGACAAATGCCCCATCTACTGGATGTAATAGGATACTACAATATCATGACCAGTTCACTATAAAGCAGCAACTTTGATTTTCTTGATGTGTAAATGTATGACTGAAGGGACTGAAGATTATTTTGTGATACATTTTATTGCTTTCTCGAAGCAATTTTCAAAAAATGTAGAGTACCATCTAATTTTAAATATTTTGTGTTACAAATGTGGTATTTATGTGTTTATTCTGTTTATACCTTATATCTTTTTATATTTTGTTTAATGACTGTTAAGTGTCATATAATCTGCATTATTATCCTCCTCCACTCTTTGCTATAGTCTAAGTGAAGTGTGAGACCTGAGAGCTTGGTGAAAGCACAGATTGTGTCTGCAAACAATTACCAACTTGAGACATGCACAGACAAGCTCTCTCAGACATGCTTAATGTGCTTAGGGCACTGCATGCATATGTATTTGGCAAAATGTTTACTTAGAGAAAAATTCTCATGGATCAGAATGTTCAAAGATTACCTGAAATGACATCAAATACATAGTGCTCTTGCACAGAAAAGATAAAAATCATATTGCAAGATGTTCTCTTCTCTTTTTCAATTGATTGCTGATGAAAGTGAAGACAAAACCCTTTGCTCATAAAACGACAGACACAAATGGAAACATTCTTTTCTTTAATACCAGGAAGATTTTAAAATTTCCTCTTGTATTTCAGTGTAAAATTATTGCTCAATAACCCCAGAGTTCTTCTAGGTTGATGGCCTTAAATGGAAGAGTGCATTTTTGGGTGTCCGGTGAAACAGTGGAGCAATAAAGTACATAAAACCGAGAACTCATTTAATCCTTGGAAAGGATTAAATCCTTGAAGAGGATTAAACGAGTAAAGAGGCAGATCAGAAACAAAAGATACTCTGTAGTCAACTTTAAGATGACACTCATGCCTGCAGGAATCCACAGGCGAATAATCCTCAAGGGATGACTCAAAAGCCATTTCACAGTCTCAAGGGCCCTTCAATAAATGAAAAATGAATATATTCGATGGTATATTGACATTCTAAAGTGAAAAATGTATTTGTTTATTTTAAATGAAATAATTTAATGACAGTCAATTTATTGAAAAGCATTCTCTCTATCCGTCTTTTGGGTGACAACTGCATAGTTTTACTTTGTGTTTTGGCGCCCCAAGAGGGCAAGAGAAGAAACGTAATTGATTCCTATGGTTTCAAAGCTTCGGGAAAGCTTCATAATAGTGGATACTTACGATTCAACAAAGGTGGATGTCTAGACACTTTTGTTTGAGTTTAAGATTAGGTGTTTAATCATCGGAAGTTCTGATTTGAATATACAGAGGGTGGAAACATGTTTAACATCGAAGGAGACTTTTATTTGGATAGAAAGAGAGAGTCTATGCCCCCGAGACAAATGCTCTTATTAGCTTTAACACCAAGTTTGCCTCCAACTATAAAGTTTCATTGTCTTTCTTGTCTTTTGAACTTTTTTTGTAATTTTTTGTAGATATACCTAAACTTGAAATTATTTGACAGTATAAAACTTCACGGCAGTGCTACAGAAAACTTACCAAAAGAGGGCGGTAGTATATCAGACAAGAACGGCTATAGAGGACAGTTGTGTTATATCGGAAATGCCATTTACAATTTTAAGGTTTTGATATTTAAAAAATGTAAGTGTAAGACTAGAAATTATCGGCAGTAACTAGAAAAACTCTTATTGTACATCCTTAACTGTGTGAAGCTTCATTTATCTGCTTTTCAGGCAGAACGATCGCATGTCCTATGTGTGAATGAATACAACAGGGGGCGCTGTGCACCGTGTTTTTAGCTGACAGAAATTGAGCCGCAGTGAAACATTTTCCCATTTTAATTACAAGAGATACGATGCTTTTTATATTTCTTTAGCAAAATGTTGCTCAAAATAAAACTGCTAATTGCCTTCCATATTCTCTACTATACATACACTTCTCTAATTTTCTAACAGTGTTGCTCAGATTTGCATGTACGCCTGCACTCACGCACACATACAAACAAAATACGGACGGTGTGGAGGAATTTGCCCACAGGCAATATCAGTTGAACGAGTTTTTTTTTCTCCTATCTCTTCCATCTCTCTCACGTAAAGTTCACTGTCCGACAATACCTTTGAATGACAATAGGAGCCAGTGGGAGGCTGGCTGGCAGTCTTTCAATGGGCTGAATAAAGTGTGATCTCAAGACACTGTTAAGAAAACATTGCATAAAGCACATTAAGGTGACAGTCTGGCTGCAGGATTAGGCTTTAGTACGGTGCTGGGCTCCTATTGTGTTGCAAGGTCTTGGTGCCAGCCTGTAGATGATGCAACCAAGGAGAAAACTGGACTTATAGGGAGCTGTGTTTTGGTACAGTCTCTGAAGGCCTGCAGGGCTTCATGTTCACCCAGTGAACAGGTAAATGCAAATCTAGAAAAAAAAAAAACCTCAGGGCACTGAGGTATGCGTGCAGAGGCGCTCTTGGCTGAAGGCTGGGTTTCACCACGACTTCGCCTGAAGCGCAAGAGGGGGGAAACAGTGGAGCCAATGGGAAGGCAGCTTCCAGCCCAGCTCTCTATAACTCTGTGTCACAGCGCTTGAGCGATGCCATAACCAAGTTTCTGCAGCTGGGAGACTTTCAGTGGACTATAGGCTTCCCAGAGCTGTGCGTTCAAAGAGCGCGCACGCACCAGTTCTTTTATTTTAATTGCGCACTCAAAACTGAAATAATCCACCAGTGGACTTTCTTTACTCCGGAGGGCTGCTTTCACCATGAGCGCCGGGCAAACGTATGAGAAGAAGATTGCGTGTATTTTGCCCGATCTACCAGGATCTATGAGTTGCCATCCGAACTCCAAGGACTCTCCAACTCTCCCCGAATCTTCGGTCACAGACATGGGCTACTACAGCGGACAGACGGCCCACGGCCAGCACGAATATTATCAGAGTCAGGCGTACGGACAGCCCATGAACTCTTACCACCACCAGTTTAATCTGAACGGAATGGGAGCCGCTGGAGCGTACGCCACCAAATCTGAATATCCCTACACAAGTAGCTACAGACAGTTCGGACATTACAACAGAGATCACCTACAGGCATCGCCTCCCAACTCGGGTAAATGTTGCGATAATCACCGGTTATTTATGTGCGATAGTGTTTGTCTCCAGTGTGCGCGTATCTGCGCTTAAAATTGAACAAGAACGAATTCGTCTTGTATTAGAACCTTAACTGCATATGAAACACAAATCATAGCAAACTGCCAGCAAGTTTTATCTACTTTATTCTTTCTCTATTATCTTGAATTTTCCTTTTAATTTTTTTCATTTGTCATTCTAAAAAACCCCGAAAATTTGATTTGGTTCTTTTGCACCCTTTTTGTTGTTAAAAATGAAAAACAGTGTGACATGATAACTTAATGTGTCTCCAATAATTTTACTTTACGAGGGCAGTGTGATCGGTTTGCCTGTATGTATGACCAATCACATATTTGCTGGTAAAAGCAAACAAACAAACGAACAAAAAAACTGATAGCGTTTGCTCAGTGGCGAACTACCGGCTGCTGCTTGTGTCGCATTTTCACAGACCGCCGAGGAACCAGCCAGTCTAACAGCTGACCATAAAACAATGATGGTTTGATTAATGCTAATTATATGCACTCTGGCACATGTCACCGCTGGCTAAATTTATTATCTGAACAAGTAAAAAATATTTCCGTGCGAGCGATATGGTTTAGATTTTTGTTTTGGGGACACGTTTTTTTGCAAGATGACGTAATTCAAGTTTTGCCGCATGAAAATAGCAAAATATTTGAAACTACGATTGTTTTGTTTGTGTTTTCACACGGAAAGAAATCTCGCATCATATCATCTAAATTTTGTCGAAATGGTGTCATTTTTTCATTACGTTCAACCTTTTGCACTCCACTGCTGCTCAGAGTTTTCCATGGTGGTGTATTTTAACAAAATGTTTTGTTGTGTTTTTTTAGTGAAAGAAGAGCCAGAGCCCGAGGTCCGCATGGTGAACGGAAAACCGAAAAAAATCCGCAAGCCGAGGACTATCTACTCCAGCTACCAGCTCGCGGCTCTGCAGAGGCGCTTCCAGAAGGCGCAGTACCTCGCTCTGCCCGAGAGAGCCGAACTGGCCGCTCAGCTTGGCCTTACCCAGACACAGGTAAACTGCTGACCCACTGTGACATTTTCAATTGACCGATATTTTTAGAGTCACGTGAGTCCGGGATTCCGAATATGGTCAACCATTAACACTGTAATTAGAGCCATCCATCGGTGCGCAATTACGCACAGCAGACGCTGGATTCCCGTGTCTCTGTGTAATAACATACATTTTGTTAAGATACAAGTTAAACAGTATAAAAGTTTTTTTTCTCAGATAAATACTGCTGGTTTACTTGTAATATAGCGGTAACAATTATTTAAAAATCCTAACATTATGAATACATTCTAGCACGATATCTTTTGTGATGCATAATAATTAATGTTCACGCTCCTTTTCTCCCAGGTCAAGATCTGGTTCCAGAACCGGAGGTCCAAGTTTAAGAAGCTGTACAAAAACGGCGAGGTTCCCTTGGAGCACAGTCCTAATGCCAGCGACTCCATGGCCTGCAACTCCCCGCCCTCCCCCGCAGTGTGGGAGAATAGCACCCCTCAGAACACCCCGATCAGCAGACCTCAGGTCCCACAGCCGACGCACAGCTCGTCGCCGCCATACCTGGAGGATTATAACAACCACTGGTACCAGCAGGGATCACACCTACAGCACCCGGGCACCGTGCACCACCCAGTCCCGCAGCAAAGCGTGGGAGCTGTTTATTAACAATGACTCAAGAGCAGATTCATCTCCTCAGATATTTTTCTTTCTCAAACGAGGTCTCTCCACAATGACTCTGCAGAGCAAAGGTTGAGTGGACCGGGAGCAGGCCTGTGTGAAACATTGCTTTTGGTTTTGGATGATCAAGAGTGTTTCAGAACTGGGTTTCCATTCACAAAGCACATAAGGGATTTCTGATCACTTGTGGCAGCATATTTAACGGACATCTGGCGTGGTTTTTAAATTATTTATCGCTTCTGTATTTCCTTAACTTCTTTTGTAAATGAATATGCAAAGTTGTTGTTGTTTTTTTTTTTAAAAAACATGTAGCATAACCACAAACCGAATATTGACACAACTGTGCAGTTGATCCACGCTACATTCAGATCAGGCATGTGAGTTTGGAGAGAGCGCGTCAGAAAAAAACAACTCAGGTCATATTTATATGGATTTGTACAAAAACGCCGAAGGCTGTAAATATGTGTTTATATGCAGAACCACTATGATCATATTTGTTTGAGACGGAACGACTGCACTGTGGTGCTTCCAAACCCATTTTCATATTCATGTAATTAGTCCACTTGTTGCCTTCTTGTCAATTGAATAAAGAAGTTACTTGCATGTTGTGTGTCAAGCCCCTTTTATAAACAGCCTATTGTCCAGCGGCCTTTTTAAAGATGCACGACAAACCGTGGAGGCATTTAAATGTAGATAAGGTGCACGCCACATTAACTACAGCATCCTAAACAGCGCGGAAGTGTTCCTGAAAGCGAAGAGACAAATTATTATTTCAAGACAATTTAAAATTTCAGTTTGAACATTTTTTTAAATTAATGAAATAAATAATTCATATTACTCACTTTGAATCCAGGTAACTAAATTTACGTAGACCGGAGGCAGGTTTATTCATAATCGTAAATGCATATTACAGGTACAAAACACTTTATAAACGTTAATTAATATTTTGTTACAATGCACGCGTTCTTTGAATAATTACTCTTCACCTGGAAAAATAATAGCACTCTTGTGCCATACAGGCAGAGGCTTTATTGGCAGTTTGAAGAAAGTGCATTCATAGGCGAATAGGTTCCATGCACCAGTTCACCCAAAAGGTTAAATGCCGCCGGTGCATCTTAATCAATTATGTCTTTAAAAGATATTTTGTTAACCTCATTATTTATTGACCAAACAGGCTGTTGAGCTCATTTACTCAAGCAGGTAAATACTCTACCGACTCGCCCTGTTTTGGTGCTGTAAGCTGCGTGCCAAGTGCTGCAGTAGGAGGTGACACAGGCAGACATGTTGGAGTCTCTCAGTTTTATTGCTTTTCTTTTGCCAGATAACAAGAGAGGATTTGGCGCGCTGTATACTAACGCAATAACACACACACACACACACACACACACACACAGACATACATACACACAGCTAGAGAGGGTGCGGGGGGAGGAGGGTTTCCAGGCGCGCACACACGCATATGCATGCAGCAGGATGAACAAAAATGGATGGAAAAATTGAAGGTATAGGAGAATGAGGTTCCTTTTCATTTTCTTGAGGATTTATTTTAAACATTTTTATTCTAGTCAACCTGTCAAAATAGAAATTCTGAAAAGTAACACTTAACTGCTGATACAACACGCTGATAAGCACGTTTTCAACATTGATTGATGCGGTCATTCATGTGATGGTTCACTTTGCACACAGTATTTAAACATACAGTACGTGTCTCATGGTAAATCATACACTTAAAATAGGGTAAGCTGAAGGACCTGCAGAAAAAAACCTAATGGGAGCGACGGTGACACACGTGAGACCTTGGGACTACAGTGATATTAATTAGATGAGCAATGCTAAATAAACACGACAACTAGGCTACTCCAATAATGACTGTTATGTAAGCGACAATGAGACAGTCATAAAACTATTAACTAGTGACAGTGGACAATCAGCGCAGTTTGGCTATATCTAAACCAAACCAAATCAAATTAAAGCTGCTTTTATAATGCAAAAAACTCCTCATAGGGATCTCACTCACCTGGACCAGCAAATCGCCAGGGAGAGAAAACATAGGCTATAGTGGATTCATTACCTTTTCTACCGTTTTTAGTGACTCAAATGTTAAAGGTGTTGCTGAATGAAACTTGATTGCAACACGTGTGTCATTATAATAATTTCAGAGCATTACAGCCTTAAAGGAGGATTTAAAAATGTCTATCTTAAGCCATCATGTCTCACAGTGTGACCTATTTTTCGGCTTAAACTTGATATTTTGACTTGTTTAATTTACTTGCATCAAGGAAAATATGGTGTAATCATGGACTAGAACCATATTATATGTTATATAAACAATAATAGACAATTCTGGATTTTTTTTTTTTACATAAAAACAAAGTATATTAAAACATCCATTCAAGAATGACCTACATCCACAATAATATAATTTATTTTAATGTACTTATAATTTCATGATATATACACTTAATAATTTTCTTGGTTAAATAAATTTTTATTGTTTGCTCATGTATATTTATTATTATTATTATTATATATATATATGAGAACATATGGCTAACAAAGCAGCAGAAAATGTTGAATACAGGTGTTGACATTTTAAATGATTAAATTTATTAAATAGGAACTTTAAAAATTGCTGAATTATATGTTAAGATCTTAATATATATTTTCAACCTGTTTGATTTATTTGAAGATTAATTAATTTGGTCTTTTGTTATAATTTCATTAATAAGGGTTTTTTTTTTATATAAAATGTATTAATATTCAAGGGGACTTCTCCTTAATTTCTTGTCATGAAACTAAATAGCAGAATCTATACTCTCAATTATTTGGACAGGATCTTTGAATGTAAAAAAAAACAAAACCTTTGTTTCTTTCTTTTACTCTTTGTTGTCACCACATCTACCATAGAGGTTTTTGGAGCACTTCTTGAGGTTTTTTGACACCTGTAACATTTAATGTATTCTAAATAAAAATATACATGTTTTTAACAAAATTCACACACTCATTTTCTTAACATTCTGCCACAAAATTAAAGCTGCGCCACACCTCTGTATCCTTTCACCCTCGTGTCTTTCTTTCAGGTTTATTTTCCTGAACTCAACACCAGTTGTCTGTAGCATCACTCATCATTTCAGTGCACTGTGCTGATTTGACAAAAGCAACATGATTACTATTGCCTCTTAATATCAATGAAATCTCATCAAGAGTGCATGTGATCCCCCCCTCCAGTGGCTCCCTCAGCATGTGTGGCCCTCGGCTGAGGTTGTCAGGGGAAACATTTGTGCCGAAGACAAACGTGTGCTTAGCTACAGGCTGAGCTGGTGTGTGTGGGCTGTCAGACGTGTCCATATATGTCATCTTGAAACATTAACAAGTGTAAGTAGCCATGGAGGTGAACTGTTGAACTTAAATGTGATCCTGCATGGCACAACATCACAGCACCCTAAATAGAGATGGTGCCTGGGTCCCTATGAGTCCCTCTTATCCCCCCATTCCCCTGCAACAGTCAGCACTTTGGTGTCAGCACTTGTCTCTGGGGTGCAGCGATGTGAGGTGAGATGGAGGTCGAGACCTGAAATGCATCTATGGAAAGACTTCCAGCAGCTGTCCAACACTCTGTCTGGGCCTGGGCCGAGCCTCGGCTGCATTAGGATCACTCACTCTCTCCATTTTGCTGTAAACTGGGATGAAATGACGGGAGAAAGGCATCCCTGACAACTGTGGACCGGTGAACCCCGGCTGACCTCAGGCCAGGACCTTATCAGGCTGTGCTGATGCTTCTCAGCCAAGTTATCGCACCTAGATAACACCTTCATGGTGCAGGCTTGGAGCTCCTTATGCGTGAGCTAGCTTTGACTAAGAAATAGAAAATGTTGCCTCCAGATGTGAAAATCAATGAGAAAGAAAAAGACATTAAAACTGTCAGTGCAGTAAAAGAATAAAAAGGAAATTAGCAATGTGATTCATACTTTCTTACAAATTTTCAAGTGTCTGGCCTGTTTAATCTGGTGTTTTTAATCTAAAATTAATTCTCTTCTCATTGTATTCCATCTTTTTATCCCTCCAGTGTGTGTGTGCAACCTACAGCAAACCTTCCCTCATATGAAACCAAATCATGCGTTCATTCTCCTAAACAGGAAAGCTGCTCACAATTATCTGAGCTGTCAGATCACTCAAGTTAATAACAATAATCACCCCTGAGACCTGCTTTGCCATTCGCCCATTCAAAGCAACTGGGATTTAATAACAAGCTATTTGGCCTCTTATTGCTATCCTGCAATTAAAACCTATCAGACACCTCGTATCTGATACCTCCGACCATCCACAGCATTGATACAGTCAGACTTGCCTTTATCATTACCCTTCAACCCATCTCACAGCCTTCCATCCCCTCCTCTTAGCTTGTCTATTACACAAGGAGCCTTTTCACTCTCCCTTCAGTCTCCCTGCATGATAATTGGCCCTGTGTTTGAAAGGTCCTACTCTGTCTGTCCAACTCCACGAGCCATTATTCTAATCTGGAGATGTGAAATTGCCTATAATTTTCCCTGATGCCCCGTCACTTGGTGGAACAATTCTCGCCTCTTCTTTCCCAGGGCCCGCATGTTTAACAAGGCACATAATCATCAGGAATGAGGAAAGGGCACAGGGGTGTATATAAAGAAGGAGATGTTAATGTAACACAATGCTTGTCGTCATGTGAGAAAATCCATTTGGAGGAGCGAAAACACAGGGCTGTGCTGTGGGTTTGTTCTTCAGAGACGCACCAAGACCTCCTGAACAAGGCTGCACTTCTCTGACTAAAAGGTAAGGCTGGACTGCACACAGCCTGTGTGACTGAGCGTTATGGCGGCATGGTGACCGTAACAGCTTGAATGTAGTTAGAAGTTGGTATGAAGAGTTATCTCCGAATGCAATATTATGTATGAGTATTTAGAGTCTCTTTGCTGTAACTAAACAGTATATTTCTCCTTTAAAAATAACAGCTGAACCAAACTTCAGAGAGAAAAATGCAGAAATAAAATTTAAATCAATTATGGATGTTTAAGATGGTTAAAACTAGCTTTTTTTCTGCATGCACTCTGTAAGGAGGTCTTTGCTTAAGCATTGAGGTTACATACCCTTGAAGACTGGATGTCATGACCCTTTAAAATGACATCACACAAGATAAGCGACACCTTTGACAGAAAATTGTGTTGTTGTTTTTTTTTTACTGTAATTCCTATTAATACCATTTATATTAGGAGAAAAATAGCTCCACAGAAAGTGCTTGTATTATTGGCTAATTCTTTTTTCCAATCTGTGTGTCTGTGTGTGTTTGTGTGTGTATTGGTATGTGTTTTGTGTGTGTGTGTGTGTGTGTGTGTGTGTGTGTGTGTGTGTGTGTGTGTGTGTGTGTGTGTGTGTGAAAACAGACAAACTTAACTAATGTTTGTGAGAAGGCCCGGTGACTAATGAGAGAGACACAAAGTAGTCACTGGATGTTTCTTTAAGGCACTATTTGCTTTGCTCAGAGTTCAACACCCCATTTAATTATGAGCATCAGCCAAAATCGTGGGATTTGTATTTGCAAAGACATAAATAGCCAAGTCTCTGTTTTAAAACAGTGTAAGCGCCAGAATGTGCAAATCAGTGCAAACGACTATTAATCAGGCGCAGTTTATTGCAGGGAACAGCATGGTCATTTTTCACTTTCTCTTGACAAGAGGCGAGGTTTCTGTTGGAGTTCACTCGAGATGAGGATTAAGGAAAATTCGGTGAAGCGCTGGTTTATACATCATCTCTCCTCACGGCATGTGTCCTGCTCTGGTGAAATGAAGGATGTTTGCTCAGACTTCTTCAAGTTCCCTTTTTTTCAATTTTTGTGTTTGACAAAATAAAGGAAAAATCTAGTGTTTTGAATTTAAATCATTCGTCATAATAAACGTCAAACTGTGCTCTACTTGTTGATTTTTAAATTTACAGGAACAGTTTTGAAGGCATGTGTCATCGTTCTTACTTTTCCGTGCGTAAAAAATCCACCAAACACAACCATGGTTCGTAAAGGTGACAGCGCGACTCTTTGGTTTACCATGCTATAATTTCCTGTAGTGGATGGGTATATTGTTAGTTTTACAATTAAAGCTTTATCCTAAAATTGTAATTAACCGTTTGAAGGAGATAAGAAACCGATATCTAAATTAGTTTTGAATCAAAGGTGTTTTGACAAAACATGACTGCAGAAATCCAAAATGATCTGCAGGTTGTAG
>JAPZDZ010000014.1:12713985-12734584 GCA_029783805.1 Acanthurus tennentii
TAAACTGCAAAAAGTTTCTTTACTGCATGTGTGAAATCACATAAACCATTGACATATTGCTAAAACAAACACATTTATATTCAGAAGACGCATGCCAGAGTCTTAACACAAAAAAATGCTGTAATGAACTCTACTGTACATCTGCATGGCACATTTGAAGAGTTTCTCAGCCGTATAAAGTCACTCCGTGTTCCACAAGTGGTGAAAGAGAAAAACAACAGCAATAGTGGCAAGAAAAGCTCCTCACATGCTTCAGATATTAACATCTCTGCAACAGCTGGGTGTTACCTCAGCAGACCAAACCAAAAAGAAACAAAAACTCAAGAGTTTTCCACAATCAAGGCTTTCACAAAGCAGAAAGTTTGAGATTACAACGTGAAGATAAAAGAGTAATCCACATTGTGCAGTCCTGATAACCAGGGTGAACAGCCATTATTACAAAGTGTTACCACATGTGCCAGAACATGATCATTAGCCTCTGGGTTATCAAATCGTTGCTCTTTAGTCACTACATATCACATTTTTTAATGTCCTATTATATCTAACTGGTTTCAGACTGGTCCAAGTGTACACAATAGGTTTTTCTTAGGTCAGTAGGAAAAACATGTTTTGATCTAACATCTCTCAGAAAATGTTTAAATGCACAAATATACAAAAGACAGACATTTTACTTCAGTGGAAACAGTCTTATCTAAGGAGAGGCTCTTTTTTTTGGTTGAGCTGACAGGCAGTTAGGTGGTGGCATTGCCTGGGGATTAACAGAGGCGTAAATGGGTAATGACTAGCCTCAACTTCTCATCAAACTCCAAATACAGCAACCTTAGACTTTCAGGAAAGAGGCAATCATGTACAGCAGACCCAAGTTTGTGAAAAATATACATTAACGAAACTCAAAAAATATTTAGAAACAGAATAGTACCTTTTTGGCAAGTTATAAGAAATTTATGTGAAAATGACCAACTGAGGCTGATTCCTAAAGCAACTGAATCTCCAAAGCTCAGAGATCAGAGATCAGTGAAAATATTTTCAATTGTCTAAATACTAAAACAAGCAGTTCCTGTTTGTTGCATCTTATTACCCTGAGAGGATTATGATAGGTCAAATCATTTGAGTGGCAGAATATTTTGCAAATATCAGACTCTGAGCAAACCACAGTCTTTAACACAGTGCAATACTGCAAAGAGGAGCAGACCTTTCTGCTAGTTAGATGCTTTAAATTAAAGTCATGCTGATAAGTTTCTCACTCAAATGGATGAGCACAACTGCTGTGATGTTCTCAAAATCACCACCCAGCAATGAGAATGTAACCCAAAATTGTAGACACCTATCAATGATGAGGTAAATTTATTTAGGTGGTTAGGGTTTTTTTTGTTTACTTTGTTTACTTTTTAATCAAGAACATATGGAATACATAAAAGCTATTGAAGGCAAATTGGTTTAAACACAGCTCTGTTCAAGAATACAGAACGTGTAGAAGCATAATATCAGCTGAAATATTTAGGGTATTCGGTAAAGAAATGGTAAAAATGCAGAAGCCACCCAAAGGCCTCTTTTACTTTCCAGATTATAAAGATAAGATCATCAAAATAATTACAATGCAAATGCTGAAAATGTCACCAAAAGATTATGCTGCAACAAAGTACAAGCAGAAACCATGCTACTGCAATATTTATTATATACAGATTAAGAAATTCAAAAAATAATTTAACTGTGCCAAACTATATATATTATCATTATTTTTGCTTGATAGCCTCATGTAGGTGTAGAGTTACAACATCGCAGAGAAATACAGAATATTGATCCAAAGTAGACAGTTCAGAAAACCGTCCAAACCAGGATCTTATCAGTTTTATTACATGTAATCTTAATCCCTATCAAAATCTTGAACCAATATTGCCCACAGTGTCATTAGTTGGAATTCTTTCAGATATTGAGGTTTCCTTTAGTACAGTATCTAACCGTTTAATTTCAGTTTGAGACAAGCTCACTCTGAGGTCTTTAATCGTCATATCAAATGTCATCAGCACCTTAACAGTCTGTAAGACCAGACAAAAGGGTTTACTTTCTTTGTCCAGGACCATCTGCTAATCCACAAAACCAGTTTCCTCTTACAATCAAACTTTTGTAAACTTAACAACTTCAGTAAGATGGCCGCCTCTGCTGCTTTATTTCAACCTCCCTCCGACCACAAATAGGTCTAAATTGACCCAATTACTTACTACTTCCTTAAATGCTCAAATTAGATTTACCGATAATTTCCAGCAATGGCTCTGATAACTATCTGCTTCATTTGTTGTCTTCTCGTGTATGCTGAGAACTGACATTGTGGCACATTACACAAAGTCAGGCACAGTGATAGAAATCATAGCACTGTGATTGACTTCAATTACAAACAAATCCACTCTGCAGATAGTGGCTTTTATTCCTAAATTAAACCAAATTATCTTGTTTAGAAAACAGTTATTTTATCCATGTTTCCACAGAATTTAACACTCTTAAACAATAACAGCGGTTGTTTGTAATATCAAACCCCTTTAAAGCAAAGTGCAATTCTGTTACGCTACATCAACAGCAAAACCACTGAGAGACAGCGAAGGTGACAGATGAGACTCTTCTCTCTGTGTGTGTTAGCATATGGTAGCAATCAGGGAAAGCGAGGGTCTGCTGGCCCAATGGTAATTAGCAGACGGCCTCATGTTCATGTTTCTTTTAATAGCTCAACGCGGCCCCGTGTGGACTAAAAATAAACAGGGCAATTATGGGCGGCAAGGAAGGCCATCATTTGAGGGGTCTGACCTTTGAACCAGGGTTAGAGCCTATATAGAGGCATCCATGTGGACCACCTGCACCCCTCTGGGCCGCTGGGAAAAGGAGCCATGTTGTGTTTATGTTAGGGGTCAGGCAGAGAGGTAGGCCTTTGTAGGGTAAACTAGATGTGTGAGTAAATACTGTCTATTTATATCATAAGAGGAGTCTAGATGCTTTCTGTGCTTTGGACCCAAGATGCAACAGTTGCAGTGGCTGTTCATGGGATCGAACAAAGGGTGGAGATCTGATTGCATGTTAACTATAAGTTTGTGTACACAATAGCCTGCACAAAGTAGCACAGGAATGAGTCCTAAAAACCATGAAATGGGTTAGCATTGCTGACTTTCCAGTTCCTTTGTCTCCTAGCCAATGTGATTTTTGAATAAAGTTTTTAATGCGACGCCTGAAATAAGGTCTGTGGTTAACACAAGCTTAAGGGATTTTCATGTTTTGTTGTACAACATAAAACACCCCAGTGCTCATGAATTCTGAAGTTTTAACATGTCTAAACAAAAAGGTTACTAAGCTGCATCTAAATAAGACAACAGAGGTTGTTGAGCACGCTAAACATCATAATGCCAAACAAGCTAACTAATCTACATGCCTCATTGTGTTTCAGGCACTGTCACATTTCCATCACTTTCCAACAAATTCTGCATGAAATTTGCTTTGCTTTGCTTTGACAAGTCAAATAGGTTGAATCAGGACTGTTCAGCTTGCTTAAACCTGCTGTATTAGATAATATTAAACAGAACGCCAAACCATGGAGAAACTAGATAAATCATGCTACAAAAGATGATGCTTTGCCAAATACTGTCACAGTCTGACATATTGCAAAGACTACACAGTGTAACAGCGGGTAGGGATTTCAGTAGTAAAAGTTGCTTTTCGTGTGAGCACATGTACATGAGGCAAAGACTGACGGAGAAAAATCAAATTAATGCTTAAGTCGACTGCTTTCCATCAGAGAGCAAAAAAAATATTCCTATTAACAGATTTACACATTAAAGACTTTATTAACTCAGACATGTACAGTGAAAATAAATTGTGTGGGGTTTTCTTACGACACGTTAAGCATTGCTCCTCTATACAATAGAAGGATACAACAAAAGGGATGGACAGAAACATGGCACCTTATTACCCACAATGTAATTTTATACTATTGCAGATAGGCTGCATAATTTTTTCGTGTTTTTTTCTGTAATTGTTGTGATCATTGTCTCGTGTCCTCCTGTATGTGCTTTTGTTATGCTGTGTTGTGTCAAATACTAGTGGCACTTAATACAAAGAACCTTGTATAGCCATTCTCAAGCTAGCCACAACAACAGATTTTTTTTCACTTTTAGACTGGGACGGACTAAACACAGCCTTAGAAATGGTTTTACGTAGTTGGTGCAACTCAGTCAAGAAGTTATGTGGCTCAACAAATTGCTTCTGAAAGTGTTTAGTTGCTCTTGTCAAAGGAAGACTGGATAATGTCAAAAATGTTTCAGGTGTAGTAGTATGATGCAAAACACTTGATGCATAGCACAGAGATGTTTAATTCCCATTTCCCCTTCCCACCCATAAGTGTGTTTGCTCTAAATTAGAGAGTGTTTCAGGGGAATTCAAAGTCCCCCAGCTTCAGTGTGTATCTGTTTCTCTGCACTGGCGAGAAGTCCGGCACAGATGTTCACATCAGCCCAAGAACAACAAGAAAACCTTTTCACACCTGGCAACTCTCAAACAGAACTTGGCACCAAAGAACCTGCAAGGTTGTCCCAGACTGACCTTTCACCTCCTGTGATGTCAATGATCCCCTCGACCAATTAGACGCTGGAAGCTGCCCTTGGACTTGCGTGGCCTCAGACACAAAGACAAATGATTCTATCAGATTAAATGTTTTTTAATGGCAGGCAGAGAGGCCAAATGTGGGTCTTGCACTAGAAGCCATATGTGCATTTCTCTGGTTATCATTCCAAATGAGGCTCATTTGTAAGCAATATGTGAATGAAAGGCTAAGCTCTGGCAGACATGTGGAGGAAAATATCTTGTTTGATACGTCAGGGACGGCACACAAAAAAACAACAGTGTAAAATTTTGTTTCCTTATGTCAATATCACTCTATCATCAACATGTTCTCGGATTTGATTGACTATGAGAATAACTGGCAGGCAGTAACGACATGGAATCGCATTATGTAGCTCTGCATATGAAGCGGATTATGGGCAATATGTTCTGACCTCAATCTGCCAAGAGAAACAGCAAAAGCAAGCCACACATCCAGAGGACTCTCTATTTTTAAACCCACAGTTGGACTCGACGCTCAGTGCCTACCACAGTAAAGGCTGCAGAAGCCATCATGGAACCCAACACAAAGACATTGTCCCTGGGACGAGAGCTTCAAAGAAACAACAAGGTCAAACGCTGTATTTTTACTCTCTGGTTCTGGCCCACACCATAAAGCAAGCTGGACCTCATGAAATGGTATGTCTTGGTGATTTTCCACATATACAAGCACAGACTTATGATCACTCAGCCATTGACCTGGTAGACAGAGAACGGCTTGTGGGGTACTTCACCCGGCTATGGAGTGACCTGGTCATTTCTATGCCCCCCTGTCTATGGATTAATTCCCCACCCCCAGGAGAAGAAAGACCCCTGCACCACTTATGAAGCGTTTGTTCTTCCTGTCAGCCTTCAATTGAGGATAATTGTCTCTTTTAGATCTTGAGGGCCTGTGATCTGCCATCCATTGAGCCCAAAAGAAGGTTATGTTTCACCTCAGGTTGGGATTGTGTGTGTGTGTGTGTATGTGTGTGTGTGTGTGTGTGTGTGTGTGTGTTTGTGAGTTGTGGAGGGGGCAAAGATATAGTCCTAGATTCAACAAGGAATACCTTTATATTGTTGTAAACACAGATGTAACATCAAAAGGTTAAACTTGGGATCATATTAATTCTTCAATGTCTTGTGTAACATCTGACACTGAGGGCAGCCAAGGTAATGAAGGCATTTTAATATGAGATGATAAATAGGGGATTTTATTAAGGCAGCAATAAAATGTTGGGATGTGTTACCAACTATAGACACTTTATCAATGGCAGTAGGAAAATTTTAATAAATTAAAAGGGACACAGATCATCTCATCAGCATGGCAATATTTTGGTTTGGGGCAAATTTGGTGGATTGAGTTTACTAACAACTGGGCTCTTCTTCAGTGTTTTGATTGTCACATGCATTGAGCTATTGGTGAGTAGCGTTGGCATTTAGTAGCTTCATAACCATCCACAGTTTCTCAGCTGTCTTAGGCATGAATATTTTCAAAGATAATTAGGAATGCAAAATTGCCTAAAAATAGGAGATCAACTCCTTTCAAGCCGCCAATAAAATAATTTGCCTTTGTGTTTTTTTTCTGGTTTGTCCTGAAAGTGTTGGAAAACACAGAACAGCAGAAAGCAGGATGGAGGCAGAGACAATATAATGGCAGTTAAGTTGTTATATGGTTTAGTTGAGTCTCTCTTTTGAACTCAGTGTTGAAAGATGTTCAACTGCTGTTGGACAGAGACAGATGGAAAATGGAGTATGTTGTTGGATACTGCAGTGTCTCTCACAGTGCCAGTAACCTGTCTCCTTGTTTCCTCACCCCCTTGAATAAGGAAAAGCTCTCTTACTTCGCTGTTTTGCCAGTGTTGCATTTTGCACAACCCTAAGAACGAAATTGCTGTTGCAAATTGTTCCCAGACTGTAAAACACAATAATTCAGTTTAAATTCAACATGCATCATAGCACTGCATTAAAAAGAGTCGCATGTCATCTTTACATCTCCACCAATTGAAGATGAAGTCACTAAATAGCAGAGACTACTGCAGAGTCATGTGACTTGGGAACATATGCAGGTTATACCCAATTCCTTTGCAGGAAAAAGCTAGACACTAGTGTCTGTTACTGAGTTTTTCTTTTATGCAAAAATTGACAGGGAACAAATTTACAGGTCTCATCAATGACAAAAAAAATAATCCTTGAATCACAAAACTATAATTTGAGAAAAAAGTTCCAAGTAATGTAGATATAACAAAGCCTGTTTTTCTCCTGATCTTTAATAGATAATTTAAGGTTACTAATAACTATGAATATCGACTTAAATGCAATATTTTGTTGTGATAAATTTTTCAAATTTACTTCCATCCCTAGGTTGAAGCTCATTGTTTTGCTATGTTTTTTCACTCACACATACAGTACTTCACCCCCTGCAGTCCTTCCTCAACACTCACATGCGCCAAAAAATACCCTGCATAGTAACAGCTTTGGTTTAAATTTGCATTACATATCCAGTGCCTCTGACATCACAGTGGGTTTTCCTTCTCTTCCTGCCTTTGCTCTCCTCTGGTACACCTGCAGCTGGTCAGGTCACGTAATCAACTCCCAACACGACTACTTTAGTGCAACAGCTGTGCTCCACTGAGAGCAAAGTGTGGGAAATTAGCAGAAGCTGAGCCTCTCGACTGATTGGCGCGTCTGGACAACATAGTCATTTTCAAACTTAAAATGCAGCCTGGGTGTTGCCTCAGCTCTCAAGAGTCATTCACGCTCCCCCACAACACATAAACACATCACAAACACACACTCACACACACACATCCCATTTTCTCCCTCTCTATCTTGGTACCTCTCTTTGTCTGTCAAACACACACAGAGACTGAATCGTCGGTCAGTGCCTCATGTGGTGACAATGTGTGTGCTGTGGTGGTGCAGGCAGGAGTCAGTCTGTAAAAAGAGGAAGTGGTGCTGAATGCCCCGGAGGAGCAGGGTCCCAGGGAAGAATGTTTATCCTGTCTGCCGCCTTTGATGTTTTACTGTTAATCACTTCCTGCACACTGTATATGAACTAAGCAGCTCTACGCTGCAGTGCTGGGCCCACTAGTGACACTGGGAGAGGAAGAGGAGAGGTAGCCATTTTGGATTTTCTAAATAAAGAAAGACAGAAGGACTAATGAGTGTCCAGCTTGCACAGTGCAGTCACTAAAATAAAATGCTGGCATTGTACTTTTCTGCAAACCATATGCAAAATTTGAATGTTTAATACAAACAACATCAATGTTTCTACAATACATATCATAGTGACATAGCTCTGATAGCATGTACCATGAGCTACTCTCTCATTAGGGTGGTGGGAGAAAAAGGTGTTGACATTAAAGTTGAGCAAGATGGCTACCAAGCAGTAGACCACTGTTTAACATCACATGAAGACCAATTTTTCGTGTTTTGTTTCAACTGACAAAACCAGGTATTCTTAGCAAGACTTGCACAAGTTTGTCCCATTTTAAGCAACAAAATTGGGTATATTCGCTAAAACATGACCTTTTCCTAACCTTAACCAAGCGGTTTCTGTGCTTAAATCTAACCAGTCCTTAACCACAGTGTTGTCACATCATAAACCCTAATTCTTACAAAAATAAGAAAGGTAAAGTTTCAAAGGAAGGAAATGCAAAGTTTCAACATATCCGTGGTTTCCACAAACATACAAAGCCAACATTTATTGTGGTGTTAAGGATGCCTCTCTTTATTAATTCTCAATGATCATGCAATTGATGTCCTGACCACTGTGAACAAATATATTAAAGTTCAGAGCTGCCTAATTGTCTTTTCACGTGGAATGGAATTGGACACACTGTGTGGGACTTCCAGGAACAGCCAGCTCAGAGTTACAGTAAATCTGCCATGCTCGAGACTTACGAGGCCCTAATGTGCATCTACCACACCATGTGGTTTGAGTGGCGGTGACAGTTTGTGGCCATTATAATTCAAAATCCCTGCCAGTGTTACAAAAGTCTCCAACCCTCAGATCACATGAGAAGAGACTCAGAAGTTCTCTCATGTACAGACTGGTTGTCTGGGTTTGGCTTCCCGTCTCTCCGTCTCTTTTTCTCAGCCTCGATTTCTCCGCACACCACCCTGGCTGCAAGGACCCCATGCAACACACCTAACCCCTGCATGTTTTAACCCCCAAGCATCTGAGAGCATTTATACAGCTCTGGAATTCGGAGGGGCTAAACCCCACACCTGACAGCTGAAATAAAGATCTGCATCCAAGGACATTCGGACTTAAAGAGGAGAGTGCCAGACTTTCACCCAAACCTCTACTTCATGCCTGGCTAGCACTGTGCATGCAGGAAACACACAGTTTGAACAGTGCCAGTGGGTGGATGCATCCAAAAAAGACAAAGCCTGAGAGCTTTTGTCTCTGAGTGATTGGCCTGACTTAGACTGCGTGTGTCATGAACTGCTGAAAAAAAAAAAAAACAACACAAGATGAGCAGACTGGCAGGGGAGGATTTGTGCAGATTTTGCTTCTATTCATTTTGGAACGTGTGTGTAGACTGGTCTGCGTGTGTGTGTGTGTGTGTGTGTGTGTGTGTGTGTGTGTGTGTGTGTGTGTGTGTGTGTGTGTGCGCGCACAGGAGCTTTGTTTTAAAGGTTTCTCCTATCAGTCATTCAGCGATGCCCTGCAGCTTGTTCTAAAGCATGCATCCTGCTTGAATGGGCCCTCCTCTCTTGAGCTTTCTGTCTCTTACATATTTACTGAAACTATGCAACACTCACACACACACACACACACACACACACACACACACACAGTTAAATAACTTAAGCAGAATCACAGAAATGACACCTCATTGTTTTGCCTCTGTGTGTCTCCAGTAGTCAACTGACAACTATGTCAATATAGCATTGTTTAATTCTGTAACACAAACTTCCCTATTAATGCCCCAACGTTCCTACTGGTTTTCCAAGCTTAAAGCAACAGAGACGCCTGAAACTACAAGAAATCAGGTCTGCAGAAACCGCAAAAATTCCTTACAGTTTTAATAACCACGTAAACCACTTACACAGTCTTACGCAACATGTGACTTTACCTTGCTCCTCTGACTCATTTTGTTTTAGTATGAGTTTTTTGTCTGCGTGATTTCCTGTGACTGTGTGAGTGCATGTGTATGCACCTATCTTTGACGGGGCTTGCGTGACTAGTGTGGAGTGTGAGCCGAGAGTGGAAAGGTTCCTCTCTTGCCTAAGGGAAACAGCAGAGTGCTGTGTGCATCTAACCTCTTTTAATCCCACAGGAACTTTTAAAAGGACATGTAAAACAGCATGCCCCACAGGTAGCTGCACAGCACACAAAGGCATTATCATCATTTTAGCATGCGTGAACACCATGGTTCCCACAGAGCTTTTTGAGCATGGACAGTAACCTCGCTAGGTCTCTGGGATAAGAGAAATTGTGCATACTGCATTTGCAAGTCAAGTTGGAAATGTTTAAAAAGAGGACTTTGCGTGCAGCTAACAGTGTCTGTCTCTCTACTCATCACAACAGGTTTCAGCAGCCGTCTGCCCACTTGGCGCAGTTGAGGTGAGTCAGACCGTGCAGAACAAGGTGACTCATTGCTTGTCATCTCTCCACCAAAACATTATTTATTATTTCAACCAGTATTTATTTAGTGAAACTTAACTGAGCGTGCTTGCCCTTTCCTAGCTGCTGCACATCATAGTTACACAAATTCACACCTAAAAGCTGCCCTGAGTAACCACAGCCATCAACTGCTGGCTGCAGGAGAAGCTTCACTGAAGCAGTTGGGGGCTAAGTGTCTTGCTGGAAGGTACCGTAAGGACTTTTTGTTACAGGAAGGGAGGGATTAGCCTGTTCACTTACCTTGAGCTTTCCAAAGCTAGGTGGGAAATTTAAACCAGCCTAATTAGCTAGTACTGCATATGTGCTGTTGTAACTATGTTTAAGAGCAATACAGTTGATAGCTTCCACAATGATAATAATTGCAATGTTGGTGATATGAAGCAGGTATCAGATTTTGTTTAAAAATTAAATGCTCAAAAACACGAGAGACTCAAATTATAAACGAGTGCAATACAAATAAGATCAGCTCACAGGAAAACAATGAATTCAGCTTATCAACAAAGAAAAATTTCACCAAAAAATTATTAATAATAATACATTAAGCTAAAAGACACATTCACTATTTTAGAAGACAAAGTTTCTTTGGGAGCAAATTGTTTTCCAAACTATAATGTAGACTTAGTGCATGGTGCAGTTTTCAGCCTAAAGCTAGACTGATTACACGGTTACGGATCTGTTCCAAAATTGTGAGTCAAATGCTAGAGTCAAGTTTTCAACCTACACTTGCTAGAAGAATGTTTTCTCTGACAGTTAACATCACATCTCATATTTCATTTAAAGAATATCAGCTTTTGCCATCCAAACGAAGATTCCCACAGGCTCTACTGAACATAGAGTCACACTCTTCTGTACTAACTGTGTTCTTCTGTTAAATGAGAGTTAAGGTTCTGAGTAGACCTCCTGCATTTGGAGTGATTTAATTGATGCACTGCAGCCACTTAATCATAATGTCTAATGTAATACATGTCGTAGTGTTTGTTTTGTTGTTTAGTAGTAAGTTGTGGTGTGTCTGCCCTGCGGTTCCCCAGAGATCGCTTGTTAATCAAAGAGTGCGGGTAGAACTGTGGTGTCTTATTTGGATTTTCTGTTAATGTTGTTTGTGTTGCTTTTATTTGTCTGTTCAAAGGTAGCAGATGTCGCTGCTCACGCGAACTACACATTCATTTTACTTGCACCAAACAAGCAACTGTTGTCGCTGGAGGAGCGGTATGCATTACTCACCGAGACTTAACTGACACCACTTACGTACAACAAATGCAAATAAATTTATGGCCTTTATTTGATTTACTCGCTTTTACCCATTCAGTAAAGGAAAATGATTACAAATTGGTATGCATAAGCTAGTGATAAAAAAGTGGCAAAGTGAACAGTTATTGTGTGAAAGCTTCTAAATTTTTATATGCTACAGAAATGAGTCTGAAAAATGTCTGTGTCTACACAACTACATGGATGACAACAAAAAACAGCAGACATCTTAATGCAGAGAAGTTAAAGAAGGTATGGTACAGGTAGCCCCAAGCTATTCATACAGGACAGAAATGGGGGTGTAACTGTAATAGAGGGGGTGAAAAAGGGTGGAATGGATAAAGGGAGGCACCCTGCTGCTTCCCAGAGTGACAGGTGGAGGGGGCTGGCCTGAGAGTATGTGTGTGTGTGTCTGTGTGCGAGTGCAAGCAAATGCGGGCCCTGCAAGCAGGGCCTTGGGGACGGGGGTTCACCTGTTCTACTCATGTCCTGACAGGTAGGACCCCCCTCTGCCAACGACCCGCCCCCTAAGTCCAACCACCGCCACCCAGTCCCCACGCAGCCACTGACAGATTCTTTTATTCCATCTCAGGGTTCAATCTGGTCAGCACAGCCCCCTTATGCTCCCATCCGTGGGCGGATGTGTGGCAGCTTAAAGATTCCCATCTGCTGTCCTTGACTGGGTGCCAGAGGAGCTGAGAATGGCCGTGTCTGACGCAGGAAGTACAGGGAATTGTTAAGGCTTCGCTTCCTGGTTGATTGCCATGCTCAGAGTTTGAGAGTATTACATGATATTTGCGTTGGAAGTGTTGACACATAGATATTACTTGGAATCGTTTTCAATTTTTTTTTTCACTCTCTGTTATATGTTTCTTTTGGAAACTGTGGTAAAGTTAATATTTTTTTGCAGTCTTTCAAATTGAATCTGAAAATGCCAATCCACTTCTTCAGTTTTGATTTGGAACTTAGGGATTAAAAGTTAGATTTAATTTAGACTGGTTTTGGTGGTTGAGGTTAAGGCGAGGTTTCAGACCCGGTTTCACTTTCTTTTATGGGTCATACCTTCCTTTCTGAGGCCAAAACTTTTTTTTTGTATCCATGTATTTGTTAAGGAAAAAGAGGACATTTTTATTTCCATGCAAAAAAAAAGCATGAGTTTAGGATGCTAGTATAGAAACATCCTAAGCTCTGTTGTTGTTTCTACATGTTTTTGTTCATCCCTTAAGTTAATTTTTTTAATATCCTGAACTTCTATCTCTACAAATACATAAAAAAATATTTTTATTTTATTTTATATTAACAAATACACAAATGCATAGATATATGGACACAAAGATATTTAAAATAAATTATTATTTTAAGTTATCCTGTTGCTGCTCATCATGTTTTGTGTGTGTATGTATGTGTGTGTGTGTGTGTTTGTGTCCTGCAAGAGATGGGGAAGTGGTGGCCTGGTGCCAGTAAACACAGAGCTTTTGTTTGTGGGAATCGGCCTCAGGTGCAGTTGACCCCTGACCTGTAAGCCTGCAGGTTGAACAAAGGGCCATTAAGGAGAGCTGGGCATGTCTCCACTCCAGAACGACTGAGACAGAGAGGTTTACAGAGAGAGTGCAAAGGGTCAGGTCTTCAGACAGATGAAGATGAGGTCATGTGGAATATTCTTATGCAGCAAGCAAAAAAAACAACACACTAACAATATAGCAACAAACTGTCCAACTCATGCAAAAACAACATTGATAATATAAAAATATTATGAATCGTAATCACACTTCACCATGAATTAAGGATGCTCTTTCTATGATTTTAACATTAATCAATTCACCAACATTTCTGAGGGACAGCCACCCATCAGACAAGCGCTGACAGTCGCCATCGACACTTGTGAATCCAGACCAGGTAATTTCATCATCATGTGATCACTGAAACAAGGTTCTCTTGGAGGTACCCTCTTGTCCCCCTGTCACTGCTATAACAAAGTAGGGACAGGGGCCTGTCCTCTGGGCTATAGCTGGTGACAGGTAAGTCCCTCAGACTCAGAATCAACACACAATGCCCTCACTAACTTACAGGGCCCTGAGGGGACAGTGGGGTCGCTCAGTCTAAAAAAGTTTTGGTGTGTTTTCTGTGTCTTATATGCTAAAGGCCCTTATACCTGAAACTGACAATTTCAGATAACAAAATAATAGAAATCTGCCAAAAAAAGCACTAAAGCTTTGCTGTCATGTCTTTTATTGTGGATTTTGTTTGTGTTTTGCATGTTAATCCAGCCTGCAGTGGACATACTGCAGTGCGTGTGTGTGTGTGCATAAAGCCAGACCTCACTCCCCCTTTAAGCTCTTTCCTTCTTCATCTTTCTGGCTCAACACTGCCACCCAGTGATCCCACCTGGTAAAATGACTCCACTCATTCAGTCATCGGGCTTCAGTCCTGAGGCCTGCGGTTAGCTGGAAGAGCTGACCTCACTACCAGAGAAATACATAGGACAGGATGGGATGGGATTTTCCATTGCACCCTGAGGGAATATGCCAAGACCCCCTTCCTCCCTCCTACCACCACAAGCTAACAAAGACAAGTGCTTAACATAGTCAGAAAAACTCAATGTAGAACACCTATGCAAGTCTAAAAATGTGATTTATGATTCAGTATGTGCTTTCTCTTTTGGAGCTGCTATTTATTTCCTTCATTGTAGTCAAGAGTATCTTTCTTTTTTCCCCATAAATGCCAAAAGTAAGATGAACGTTGGGGCTAGGCTGTACACTCCTTCTGCACAGCTTTGAAATCAGACAGACAGATAGACAGCAGCATCAGAGTATGGTCCAGCCAAGCATATCAAAGTTCAGGAGTGATGATACTAACAACCCTGTGTCCTTAAAGTAAGTTGTTAAACTGTAGTGGCCAAAGAGGCAGGATGCCACGAGAGTAGCCGCTAACTGCAGCTCACTATACTCTTTGCCATAGCTATACTTGGCTGCAAATATAGCAGGCAGTAGCTTGTTAGCTCTGATAGGGAAATAGGTGTGAGAATATATACGCTCTTGTTATTTTCTTAGTTTATTTTTTTTTTGTTTATGAGACTGAAAAAGCAAATAGAGCTTGTGAATGGTAGCAAACCGGCTGCCCACGTGCTGAAATTAAAGGAGGGCTATTTTATTGAACTATCACCTCTTGAGTTGCAAAGAGGCATTACAAAACAGGGCTGGCTGGGACTTAATGGTTAGCATGCTGGCTTCAGTGCATATCCCAGCAACACAATGCATAACAATCTTTGATAAAATGTTAAAAATGTTCATTCCCTTAATTCTGTTAATGTCAGTTTTGTTTTGTTTTGTTTTTTTTCATCTTTTAAACTAAAGCATCGACCATTTCTTACACATTTCACCTTTATACTAAATGTATAACATCTTATGTTGTTGATCCAAACAGACAAATAATTATTTAAGTGGTAACAATTGAAATCTTTACACTTGTACAGACAAGTGAACTTTTGTTTGAGCTGAGAGTTAACTAAGCGTTTCTGTCTTTTGGTTCATGGTCTTCTGCTATTATCCTAATAGAGAGCACTTCATTAGTGGTTGTCTTGAGAAGGCAGGCAGGACGTCAAAATGTAGATGTAATTAGCACCAAGGAGGAAACAAGAGCTGAGGGGACCCATCACACCTCCTGGAGATCTGAGATACTGTAGGTAAAGATGGTTGAATAATTCAAAGTGGAGGGCAGCTGAAAGAGTTTAAGTTTACGATTGTATACAGAACACTGATGCACAAACATGCAAGAGTGTTAATACACAGGTATATGTTTTTTATTATTTTTATTGACACAAATATCTAAAAGAATTGACCTCTTAATCCTGAATAAAAGTTTTATTTAAATCTCCTATAATCATTAATGCCATGAAAAGAAAGGATGTCATAATAATAAGTAATATGAAGGGGGATCACTTGCAGTAAGAAACCTGCAGAAATATAACCTGATTTGCAGGGTGTTGTGGTATGTTGTTTTACTTATTTGTTTTAGTTACTGTTTTTGTTCTCCTTCACAATACTTAACCAGTATGATTCACCTTTGCCGGTTTGGGCTGCAGGCTGTTTTTGGTGAAAAAAAAAAAAAATTCAAATGACTGTTCGCAGACAGAGAGGCATAGCAAGTAGCTTTAGATGTTGGTGCAAAGTAATCCAGAAGGGAGAGTGAATTTTTCACTTTTCAATTTGTCACCAGGAACACAACCCCAAAAAAGTGCTAATGTTGCTCCGTATCTGCTTAACATAATAGGCCAAAACATCAGTTGCAGGTTTAATTAAAACTGTCATAAATTAATTTGGCTCAACTTTAATATAAAAAACAACTCTAACAGGGGTCAACTGTCTTCTCCCAAACCTGATATTTTTTGTTAGAAGCCTCTTTTGAAAGAAAATCACAGTAAGTGAAAACTCAAAAAAAAAAGATCTTTAAGAACTGCAAGTAAGTATATTTCAGCAAAAGTAAATATTTAATTTTTAATCATTTTGGGGCTGTTTTTTAAAAACATTGTAAATATAGTTTTGTGAGTTTGTACTAATCTTTGGATGATTTTTATTCTTGCTTCATTTTATTTTCCTCACTGCTCGTGTCCAGATTTTTCCCCCTTTAAGCTAATTGTGATCTTTTACAAAATCAAACACTTAGTTTATATAAAATATAAAATAACTGTATTAGGTCATTTTCTTCTATTGATCCTTATGTTAAAACTGCTCCTTTCAAGTACATACCAATATATGCACACCCCTCCTCACGTGTAGGAACACACGTCCAAAAACACACTCGGGTCTCAGCAGTTTGATCCTCTGCTCTTCTACACCTTGTTGGGATTAGAGGTGTTGGTTTTCTTTCCACTGTGCAAGAAGAACCAAAATCCTGCTCCTATGTGCCAGAGCATTTGTACATATACAGGAGCACAGGAAACCTGATCACATTTAAAAATTCATGACAGCTCTGAAACCCCTTCACCTCTGTCCATTAACTCCTCTAAGACCTCTGGCCTAACACTACTTTGTAACTTCTTGAAAACAACAGAGCGTGTCCCTCCACTGATGCCTGTCACATTAACAGTGATTAATATTAAGTTTTAAATGTGCTCAAACTTAATCTGACTGACTGCTGGGAAACTGCACCTTCACCTGCTGGTTTATTTACTGTGATGACTTTAAACTGATAGACAGAGGAGAGCAGGGCAGCCGTACAAAGTGTGTGTCAGTGCAGGCCAGCCACACTTTCTCTCCATTTACTTAATTAATGTGTGCTTCTTTCCCCTGCCAGCTCCACCAGAGGTGTAAATCCTAGCTGGCAGGTACTGGGGGTGTGGTGGAGGGTTGGAGGATAAAAGGACGCCTGCTAATAAATAATGCACGTGGTACACCTCAGAGTGTGACTAATCCAAACCTCTTGACACGAGATGGCCAAGGGTTAGCCACAACATTAGCCTTGACCCTTTCCGTGCTCCTGCAGCTCTTGGCCTTGAAGGAATACACATTAAGTGTATGTTTGTTTACTTGAGTTTGCAAAAGGAAAACGATCTACGCAAAGAAGCAAAATTTATGTTCCTATGATCACAGCATTCATCACATATTTGATTTGTTTTGAATCTGAAAAAAAATCCAGATGAGTCCAAGCTGGCGGCAGAACAAAGGGAAAGCTCTAACTGAAACCTTGCCTAGAGCACTCGGTGAACTTAATAAGTTGGTTTGATCTGAGGTCATTTGATTACATTGTGTCAGAGTTGATCTCCATCCAGCGTGCCACCCTGTTCTCTCACAAATCACCACACCCATAACAATGGCACATTAAATGAGCTTATTCTTGTTTGCCTGAGGAGGTTGTAACCTATCCTCTCAACTAACCTAGTTTATTAAAGGTGAACTTATGAAAACACTTTATAATGGGGGGGAAATTGAGCTCTGGTTATTTTGTAGTGCTGTAATCTAATGAGCAGCTAATAGCACAGGTAATGTCATAACACTCAGCGGAGCCCTGCTCACTCTACCACCTGCTGGAATGCAGGTTTCCCTTGATAATTGGGGCAATTAGAGATTCCCCTGCTCCACTATCCCTGGTCGTGGAGGAACCCTGCTATTACTATTACACAACTCAACCAGGAAGACTCACCTCAGGGTCTAGAACCAGCTTATCTTAATTATCATATCAGCTTGCCTCAGTTAGGCTTTTGCCTGAGCCAAATCTAAGGACAACAAATGCAGCGCTAATTTAAAGTGATGATGAGAGAAAGTGGGCCAATTACAGCACAATGACTGCTATCTTGAGGCAAATGGTCATATGAATAGGGTGTTAGCATACGCAACCTAACCAGAGATAACACACATATAAAGCCATGTACATTAAGTATATATTCCCTGTTCACACAAATATGCACACATGCCTTCACATGCACAAGCTAAAGTACAAAAAAAAAAATGTGCTCACACTCCTCTCTTGTCGCTGTTGTTCTCAAAAGGCAGCAGTGACAAGTGAGATCAAACAGAAAACAGAGTCTTAAGGTGTGGCGGCACTAGAAATGCAACAGTAGGAGTTACTCTCTTCATCTGTCTTGACTGAGCGTTTCATCTTGTGCTTCGTGACAGCTCATGGCAATCATTTGCTTTTGTTTGTCATGCAATGCCAGCCGTCACTCAAAGACCCCCTGTGCTCTCACACGCGAGGCTTGTCTTTTATCACAAAGTCCTTCTTTTGTCTCAAAACTGACAGACAAAGATTAATCCCCCCCCTGCACACCTTTACCTCACATTTAGGGCCACCTTGTTGTTGCTCCAGGTTGGGAACCACTTCAGAGAAAAAACTGGGAGATGACATGGGAGGGAAAAAAAATACAAGAGGAATATTGTGAGTGATACAGTATAGTTTCAACATGACCTAAACCGAAAACAAACATGAGATATGTAACAAAAAGCTCAGGACTTGGTAGCAGCCCAGTTGTACCCCACGGATCCTGTGTCTCCACCAAAGCTCTTGTTTTCCAGTACACAGTGACGGAGACAGCAGAAACAGTAGGTAAGTGTTTGTGTCGGGCCAGGCCTAAGCCCCTTAGACTCTGTTAGTCCCCTAACGTCTACTCAGGTTCCTCAGGTTCTCAGGGTTGAACCTGTGTTCTGTTCCCTGAGCGCTACTATGACATTGGCCCTCAGCGGCCACAAACACAAACAGTAATTGTGATAGGCTCACACAAACAGGCATACAAGCACACACACACAGACACACGTAGATATACACACACACAATTGGTGTAACACCCCTCCCTTTGCATAAAGAGCATCCCAATGGAATGTAGTGGTGTGTGTGTCTGACGCCATGCTAAGCCACCTCAGTCCTGCTGAGGAGTCTACTTTTGCAAGCCCTGTCGTCTGCGTCTGGCCATCACAATCATGAGAAAATCACTAGGTGCCTGCAGGGCACATCTCCCAGGTTACAGGTATGCCTGTTGACACACGCCAAATCCCCCCTCTTTCTCCCAGGTTGGTGGTGAACACACTGGAACGCCCTGTCTAAACCGCAGACATCACATAGGCCGCTGAGCAGGGCAGGACATGTTGGGTCACGTGATGGAACCACTGGCTGCGTCGATGCCTCGTAAACATGCGTGAGTCCAAACCTGCATGTTGATCTGGACACGCACACCAAACAACAGCACGCACGCAGCCCGGCCAATTCGCCAGGTAAGGTGCTGCTGCCCCAGGGGCTCTTTGGGGCCTTCAGCAAGCCACAGCTCTGCCTGTTCTAGTCAAGCTGGTGATGGATGAGAGCGCTGGCACATTCCTTTGACAGGTGACGGGAGCAGCTCCTATTTGATCTGTCACTGAGTGCAGAGAGAAGAGGAAGAAACAGAGAAAATAAAAAATGCCCTAAATACGTCTCCAAAGACAAACCTGTGAGGCGGTAACATGTTACACCAGTCGATACTGATGAAAAATCCGATATGAGTGGTGAAATATTTCTGCTTAATGTTGGTGTTCAAAAGGTTCCTAAAGCATTTAAAGCACTGTGAAATTTTGCTACTTTTAAAACCTCTGATCTGGCATATTTCAGAGAAAAAATATTCTGCATTTAACCACTGTTATGAACAATTATTTACTATAGGTTGTATTACTTTGCAAATCATAATTTGGTATACAAAGCTTTCCGCAATTTTATAGAATATGATGTATTGATATGAATAAGCCAATTAACAATTGCCACTTATCAAGTTTTATTATTATTAAGCTAATTAAAGCTAATTAAACTCAAGTTGTTACTAATTGAATTTTAAGAAAAATTTATACAGGAATTTTACTTGTATTGTGATATTTTATACAGAACTGGGATAACAACAATGTTGTATTAAAGCTCCAGTGGTGTAAGTATATTCGCTCATACAACATACAACTTAAATCATTTTTCATGCAAAAACATTTTAGAGATTCAGTTTTATATTTTCTTTTTAATTGTTTAAACTTTACTTTTGGGGCTCTGAGTGATTTTGATGTCACAGCATATTCATTATATTTAAAATTTTTAAAAATAAAACAATCCAATGACAGATGAAAGGAAAGTTTACAACGGTTGTCATTATTATTACTGTTATTGTGGTTGTTGTTCTTATTATTGCTGTTGTTACTCTGCTCTTATAATTAGTATTAGGGGTTGCACTTCAACAGTTACATGAATAATGTTAATTTTTTTTAATGGTTACAAGAACGATATATGCTATTTTGCAATATTTGTAATACTTCTAATACTTTTTGAGTATAGTCCTCCTTTACTCAAAAATGTGTTTTCATGTTTATTTTCTCTAAGATGTTAGACCTTGACTATATTATACTTGTTTTGGTGCAAACTACTTGTAACATTCCTCTGCTGAGGGTAGTGATGTTTTAGCATGTCCCTATAATCTGAGAATCAAAAGAAACCTGGAAAAGCTAGATTTGGTTAATTACAAAGTCAAAGGCCAATCGCAGGCAAAAAAATTAAATCTCTATCTCAGGGCAAACAGATCAGTGCAAAGATGGTTATACTTACATGCATAATATTTCATTTCTGCCACCATAGAGTCTTTAACACAAAACAATAAACAAAAGATGA
>JAPZDZ010000014.1:12734684-12748200 GCA_029783805.1 Acanthurus tennentii
ATGGTTATACTTACATGCATAATATTTCATTTCTGCCACCATAGAGTCTTTAACACAAAACAATAAACAAAAGATGAAGTTTGATGGCGACCTGAAGCAATACTGGATCAAGGAAAGTCGCTGTTATCATTGCTAAACAGTAACTATTGTGCAAGGCAGAATTTTCTGGATTATTTAAGTACACAACTAATTTAATTATATAACAAAATTCTGTTTTTTAAAAGATTTTGTTTAATGTGATTTATTTTCCCTTTAAATAACAGTTTCTGTGTGGCACCTTTACATGTAATGTGTATTCAGTAATCACAGTGTTGTGTTAATACTTTTACCAAAGTAAAAGATCTTAACCCTTTTATATCACTGTTAAAATGCAAGTGGGAATTATGCAAACACCTTATTCTGTATTGTATTTTTCACAATTTACCGTCATGGCTGGATGGATAATAACTCTGAAACAAAAGTTACACTCTTGAATAGGTGAAAAATGATCCAACCATCATGTTTACCTTAAAAAACTGCAGCCAGACAGTGGGGTACTGTTACAGGCAGCTCATATTACAGTAAGTCACTCATTAGCTCAGTCAGTGACATCTTAAAATTTCACCAGACCTGTGACATCACAATATTCTCTCATTTATTCTCAGTTATGCTTGTAACCACACTGTGTACATCACATTACTCCTTAAGACTACCAACCACAAACGCAAACAAACACACAATGCATTCTACACACCTTAATGCACTGTTGTCTCCACTCAGAAACCATGATATCCTTTAAGGTGGGTAGAAAACGCAGGTTTTGTGATTGAAATGCTACATTTGATGCAGGTATTTGTTTTGCCGCCATGGTGACTAAATCCAGGCGTAGGTGGGAACAAGAACAAGCCTGGAAACACGAACAAGGAGATTCAGATGATCAGCTCGGCATTAAAAATATTCAACAGGATGAAGCTGCTATCAGCACATAGCTGACACATACACTGCCCATTGTGCCAAACCAAAATCTGTGTCAGTGCACTGAGAAGACCGTAGGTATATCTATCAGCATTGGCTCTGCTTGTTTGTTTTTCATTTGCAGGTATCTGTCATTCTTGCGCAGAGACACAACAAGCTCACTGCCTGTTGTCGAAAGTGCTCACAGGCCTGGAGCTGTATTACATTTCAAAGCCAAGCTTGACATATAGACAGGCATGAGCAAGTCTAAAGCATTATAATCTTCAGTGAAAATAAAAGTATATATCCTCATCAAAAGAGCTACCAAAGGTATTTGGTTTGCAACAGACTGCTGAAGAGGTGTTTAATTAATTCTACTCTCTTGTGGCTCCAGTCTTTCTGGTGCGTGTCGCTGGATCACGTGCTTTCCTTGTAAACAAGGCTGTCTTGTATTTCCTGTTGCCTGCCTGGCACGCCATCTCCCTCAATCCACTGCACTGAGAGTCTTTCGAGAGGCAAAAGTGGAGATGAAGCCTCGATGTTTGTGTGTGTTTCTTTCTACTTATATACGCTTATATGTGCTTCTGTAAAAATGTGTGTTCACATGTAGGTGTGTGTTTGGGGAGTGGGGTGGATGTAGGCTTGTGGAGGGAAGGTGGTTCAGCCACCGCCCTGACTGACTTCCAGGCTCCCCCGGCAGAACCGCAAACCCCCGCTTCCCCCCTCAGCTCACCCCTGCAGAAGCTGATGCCAGATTCAACACAGCATCCATGAAACAAACACAAACTCCCACTGTTCTCCTCTACGTGGCTTGCAGCGGTTGTGCAAGACGTTTGGTAGAAAATCCTTGTTTATATCGCAACCATAATACAGTAGATCTACAAAGAGAGGCTCCAGCCCACGCCAGAACCACTCAAAACATTACTGACCACCTTCTAAACACTGAAATTGAGCCTCATTGCAATGTAAAGGTTTGGGGCTACGGAGGTTTGGCTCAACTTGGAAAAATTCTGTTCATACTTTTAAATGCATGCTTTCACATTAACATTACTCCAGGGGGTCATCGAAAGACAGCACAGTCATCTGCATGTCTTGTAAGCTTGATATTGATTGTGCTGGGGTGGAAGTCACGTTTCTGTATGAATGTGTGGTATTTAAGTCTATACGTCAGACTGTAAGAGGCTCGGGAGGGCTGGTCCCCTCATGTCCCCCTCCATAAACCTTCAGCACGCCTCCCAGTCTAAGCACTGCCACTCTGTAATTGTGGAGAAACCACAGCACACAGCCCCATATATAAATACCCTATTCTCCCAGCCTTGTCAAAATAAAAGTTGTGTGGGGAGAAAGAAATAGGGCTTTTTTGGTGGCCCTCTCCCCCACTTCGGTGCTATTTTAGAGCAAACTAACTTTTTACCTTTGGGGGAAGCTGCACAGATTTGAATATGAAGACAAAACTGAGGAGGTTCCTTCCCTGTTACTGTTTTTTTAAAGCAAAGCTCCACATCAAGGCAGCTAAAAATAAGATCACAGAACTCTGTTTTAAAATTATGAAATTTCCACAGCTGAATGAGAAAGGTTACTATATGTCAATATATTGACATTGACACCACATTTGACTTGACTGCTTGAGGAAGGGAAAAAAAGGCGTAAATGTAAAGAATTGTCTGAACTAAGTACACACGGCAGCCTGTCGACAAGCTGCGTGCTTTGATCTGTGTTTTCAGTGTGCAGAGACTTCCTCGTCGTCTTTGCTGTGTGTGTCTGTGTCTGCAGCAGGTCTTGTCTCCTCTGAACACACATAGAAATGCTTTAAAAGTGCTTTAAACACCTGCTGTTGCCTCTGCAGGCGTAAAGCTAAACCTAATCACTTAACCTCTGCTGAGAATGATGTAAGATGTCAGTTTCCTGGAAAGAACTATTTGTGTTTACATGGTTATTATAAGGTAAATAGAGATAATTACAATGGCAGTCAAATTATTTTAAATGTCTCTTGATTGGTGGTAACAGGTCAACTGAGCCTAAAAAGTTGTGTAAATTGTCCATGGGTTAGTATTCAATTTAACAAATATGAAGTACAATGAATGAATATTCATTTGTGCCTAAAAAAACTTTCAAGGACTTTTCATGTTTTCGCTATAAACTGTATAATATATATACATATAACTGTAAAATTAAGTCCTATAAAACCATACAATTACATTTTAAGTCTTTATTGAGTACTTCTTTCAATCACTTTGTTGAGTACCTTTTTGTGTCAGCTCAGTTCTCTTTGAATGTCAACATAGGTGATATTATAAAAAGCAACAACTACCATGTGAGAAACTTAACTTCAGTTCACACCATGCAATGAAATATGGCAAAACTCTCAAAGGGGAACAGACTGAATTTTATCTTCTGCTGACTCGTACAAAAATTAATTATTGTGCTGCCTCTTATCTATCTCATGTTTTGTTCTGCTGCCAATCTGTCATGTCATATTGAAACAAGCTTGAAAACACTGCGATTGTGAAACTTTATTAAATTTATTCTTAGGGCATAATGGTGTTTTATCCTGTAAAAGAATGCTTATTAAATGAAGTTCAGGTTTCAAAGAGTCATTCTTGACCCTTTTTTTATACTTTTCAATGGTAGGAAATCACATCTTTTACACAACTTTTCTGGTTCTTGTCTTGAGGATAGACGTGTTTCTCAACCGGGAAAATAGAAGAAACTGAGCCCTGCTCTGCTTTAAACAAGTGTAAAGACATTAGACTAGTTACATAGGAAAAAATCATTCAGCTACATAAACGTGCCAAAGAAATCTGTCCCTTAAGTGACAGCAATTTCATCCAAAACTTCTGTTATTCTCACTCTCAGCTCTGATACCACTTGTTGAGATGGGCTTTAAATTGACGTTTTCTTGTTTTGTGCTCAGACACACAATCCATACAGCAAGTACGAAAACATGCACACGTCCTTATGAACATGCACACGCTTTGAATCCTTCACACATTTCCTTCCCTTGCTCTCTTTCTCATACACATCTACACATACACACACGGGCAGGCAGCCATGGGAGGAGGGAATGCGAGGAATGCTCCAAACCCCGGGCTGGTGTTCTGACTCGTCCCAGACTTCATGCCGTCACCGCCGGGGTCTGTGGCCAGACCTCCCTGTGCCAGACCCACTGGCTCCAACACCCGCCCAGGCCAGCCGAGCTGCAGCTCGCGACCCATAATTAACCAGCAAGCCGCACTGCAGCGCACATCCCTTCCCCCCTCCCCACACTACAGCAGGGGCCCCTTGGAAACTCAGAGGAAGAATATACGGCCTCGTACTGCAGCTCGTAGATGAGGATGCTCTGGAAGACTCTGGAGGAGGAGTTATCGATGATGCATTAGCAGTGCATTAACAGCAATATGTGTCAACACTCTGAATCGCTTGCTTTCGAGCCTCATGAATTCCTTGGCTGTAATTTAGCATGAGATGTTCATGCGTAATTATAGCCAGTAAGAAACTCTTGGCAAAGATCAAAGTAGCAAAGCTAAATGGTTTTCTGAGCAACTTATGAACTTGAACCAGGAGAAAACAAGAGTGTAGCACCTTTTGATAAAGAAAAGGTAAGTGTGTGTGTATCTTGGTGTGTATTAGAGGTAATGCCAGGGTACCTGTAATTCTCCTAGACTGGCATAATTATGGTTGAGACGTCTGGAGAAACACTTAAGGAGTAAGCAGTGATCATCTTCATTCTTCCAAAGGCTGCTCTCTTGTTCAGGCAGGAAAGACCTTTATTCAGGGTGAGGTTTTTTTGGATCAGCCAAAGGGTCTCATTCAAGAATCTTATGCCAGCCAAATCTGGCATGCATGAGTGTTGGTGCTAAGCAGTGACAGAGGTACAAAAGGTGTGATTTATCACCTTCTCTGGAATACCAAGCCAAACTATAAAAACCTTCTGAACAGACATGATTTTGAAAAGCGGTGACATAGCTCCATCAAGTGCTGGACATAAAATCATGAAGCTCCATCCATGCCTCTTCTTCCCTGTCAGAGAAGCCTCCTTCCCACTGATGCGGGGTCATGGCTTGTAAATTTAACAGGGCTTCCTCGAGGAATACCTCATCCTTTGAAAGAGAAACAGGAAAATTACATGGTGGACAGCCCACTTGGTTTTTCACCCCCTTTCTTGCACTGTAATTTTCTTCTGGAGCGGGTCGGCCTAAAATAACCTTAACCTAATATTCACAACATAGGGATACTTTGAGAAATGCTGGAGGTCTCCCCTTGGGTGGCAGTGGACCGTCCTCGGCCTGTAGGCGTGTAAGAGATTGTTTACTTGCTTACCTCTCTTAGATACATCAAGGGGGGCGTAGGCGAAGTGCTCATTTTTGCTCTTGTACTTGACCCTACCTCACCACAGCTTATGATATGGCTATAAACATGTTCATCTATTCAACTGATTTTCCCAGTTCTCCATTCATTGAGTTTTGCTTGCGTTCAGTAGACTAGATGTGGTTTATCACTAAAATATTGTGAATACACAACAGATTGTCTGCGTCTTGCCGAATGGATCCACAGTCCTGTTTCAGCATTATTCCCCACGTCTACACAGCTCGAGCAGAAAACCACTAAACCCAATTGATGGGCATCAAAAGAGAAATGCCCATGATCTCACTTGAACCAAAGTTTCCTACAGGCAGGTTTCTCATTAATGTGAGGCTCCGCTCTTCTCCATATCCTCATCATATTTCCATGATCTGCAACCATGACGCCCCAGATGTTTACACAGGCAAGGTTAGAAAAGGATTGGCCTAGTCTCAGCTCCGGTATGCAGTCTTTAGATACAATACCCATACATTTGACAGTGATTTATGATTCATGGAATATGCATCTGTGGTTATTGTGTTCTTATGTTGCAGTAGAATGAGAAATGTTTCATCTATTGCATTTGACACATGTGTCAAAGACAAAGTGTGTCTGTTTACTTGTGCTGCTAATTATTTTATTGGCAGCAGCTTAAAATAAAGTGTACAGTAGCAGGTTTCTGATAATAGGATATAATGGTTTTAATAAAGAATTAAATAGACATGCATTTGTAAGCCAGGACACACCACACGTGCCTGCCGACATGAATATAAGGCCTGCATTTCCTCATAAAAGCACTTGCATTCACATACACACGCACACTTACCCCGCCACCCCCCTCGGTTCCCAACACTCACACACACCACACCACAGGCACCACACACACTGGTTCTCATATGGAATATCGTGGGTGGCGCTGGACCGGTAGAGGGCTCTGTAAATAGCTCGGGAGCAACCCCTCCATTTGAGCGACCCAAATTTCCTTTTCTGAGGTCGGCTGCCTGGGCTGGAAGTGCTGTGCAGCAAGCCTTCAGTCGCCACGGGAGACCACAACGACCACGCTGACAGCACTTCACAGGGACCAAGGCATGGCACGGGTGACCAGATGGCCCTCCACACACAGCACACTGGCACATGGAGTCCTTGCACACACACCTTATGCGTGCATACACCGCATGCACCAGTGCATTTTACCATGCATTCATGCTGCACTTTCCCGTCTACATATGTTTACGAGTGTGTAGGTCAGTGCACGTTTATTGAAACAAACTCTAAATATGTTTTTATGCTTTTAGGATGATATATGTAGATCACACTACACACACGCATGAAAACAAACAGCTATATTTTGTCACAGACACTGTCAAGAAAGAGACAGCGGATGGAAGAGTGGGAGGATGTGTGTGGTGCATGTTTGTGTCTTTGGTTTGTAACTGTGTGTGTAGGAGGCGAATAGTTTGCTTTACTGTTTGACTTTAAGTATTTGTGACATTGGTTAGTGTTATACACTGGTTGTGTGTTTGTTGGGAGGTTAAAACTCCATGGTCCAGAAACGGAAAAACATTGGAATGGATGAGGACCTTATCAGGACCTCCACATAGCATATCAGTTCAATTTCACAGCTAGGTTTTTAAACTGCAAGTATTCTGTGCATTGGTTAAGTTGTAACTAAGCCTTTTACAGTTGTTGTGGAATCAATTTTAGGGTTCGAGCACTGACACTTAAAAATGGAGGAGGCCTGAATGCAACTTTGTGTGGTATTAAAAGTTGAAAGTGTGACATGTTTGTTCACAAATACTGCTGTAATAGTAAAGTAGCCTAATTTTTTGATATTTTGAGAAATTCCTTTTATGCTGAGAGTTGGAAGAGAAGATTGTTACCACTTTCATACTTGAACACTAAATAAGATGCTGCAGCTGGCACTTTGTAAGCTTGGCTTAGAGCAAAGGCTGGAAAAATGAGGAAAATGCTAGCCTGGCTCTGCTTAAAAGAAACAAAACCACCTACCAGCATCCATAAAGATCACTAATTAACATGTTAGATATGGACTGAAGGAAGTTCCAAGGGGTGGACAAGAAATGGTCTTACACATAACAGTGACACTGCAATATGTCTTTTTACACTTAGCTTTTTGTACATTTTGAGCAAAGTAGATCTAGTGTGTCATTTAGTATGATATTGAGGTGTCCATTGGCAGATTTTGTGACTTTTAGGACAGAGTAAGGTGTAGCTGTTTTCCCTTTGCTAACCAGCCAATATCTGTAGCTTTGTAGCATACAGATGTAAGAGTGGTATCAACTTTCTCATCAAACTCTCAGCAAGAAAGTGAATACAATTACCCAAATTTTAAACTAATGCTGTAAAGATTTTTGTTATTCAATATAACATATTCATATTTTTGACCACAGGTGTTTAGAATAATGTTTTAATCTTGCACTGAAAGTCAGCAGAGCATTAATGTTTTATTGGCAATGCCCAAGAAAATCACGTAGGCTACTAATTTCAATTTGAGGGGCTACACTGTAGGAGTCAGGGTTTTGGATGCCTTGCCCAAAGACTCACCAGCAGCAACTCTATCTCCTCTTAAATTTTTTTAATGCTTTGTGGATTTGAATCAGTGAAAATCCAATCCAACTTGACTAATGTTAAATTAATCTGTGGTGGTTAAAATAGTATGAAACCAGAATCTCTGGTTGAAAAATACAAACTCTCAAACTCGATTTTGTGATTGTAATGTTGATTTCTACAGCATTAAAACCTGTGCATGACTCTACATGCAGTGACAGCACTGACAACATTTATATTAGATGGTGTTTCTAGGGAATTTTAAGCCATAACTATGTCTCAGCAGTGCTAATAAACAGTTAAAGAGCTGCTTCGGAGGTTATTACACCATATCATGCACAATATCTCTGCCAGGAAACACAAGGCACTTACTAGAAACTCAAATGAACTATGAGAAACAGTAAAACAAGAGGGTTTGGGCAGCAAAGGTAGTAAAAACAACAGCGACTACCCCATGTTTCTCCTTTAAAGGCCTTTTGTTTGTAGTGGAGGGAGTGAATGTTGCCATTCACATCAGCCATTTTTACCCCGGACAATATTTTATAAGCCCTTCAGAGAGGACCTTTCGCTTCCTTTTCCTGTGGTTTGGCCTAGGCTGAGCTGTCGGGAGAGGGGAACAGCCAAACCCAAATGTAGATGCTCAACTTGGCAGGCTCTCCACGGAGTGTCCTGACCAGACAAAGGCAGGGAGAGAAATACAGCCATTTATTTATATTCGCTGTGGTTTTGCGTGTTGCGTCCTAGACTTCCAGACCCCGGGTGGATATTCTGTCTGAGGACGAAGACAGATGGATGGCTTTCCATTGACATACTTAAAGGAACCTTCAGGATTAATGTCAGATCCATATGTGTTAATCGAGTGTGAGGTTTTGATGTGTGGTCCACCCTCCCCTCCTATTTTTTTTTTTTACTTTTTTTAAACAAAATGCTGTAGGTCTATCTTTCAGAACAGGTTATGGTTGACGACAGACTATCCTCCTGTAAATACTTGACATTTTGTACGATGGTCTATAATGACAGCAGCAAAGAGAGTATGAAATTTGAGCATTGTCAGAATCACCAGCATAGACTCTTTTTCTATGGGGGATGACCTCACCACTGTCAGCCAAGGTATGGAACTAATTTGGAGGTGCTCCCCTGAATTGCTTGTGTGTTCAGATTTGTCAAACTCCACTACATCTGGGCCCTCCTCCACTTTAGTTTCATGTGTACTTTACTATTAGGGAGACTCTGTGTATATGAGAGGGGTTTGGATTGGGGGCTATAACAAAAACTAAAAAATTCCTCCAAAAGAAACTGTGCTTGAGCCTCTCTGACTCACACCTCGGTGTGGGAGAGCCCATAAATGAGTCAACCAAAGCAATTCTATATAGGCTTAGAAGTTGGGGAGGGGGGGTTATATATGTTCACACACACAAAACACACACACACACACAAAACACACACACACAAAACACACACACACACACACACACACACAGTGGCTGTGGCTAGCTAGACCTCTCTGGTCAGAAGCTGGTGCCAAGAGCAAGCCGAACAGTGGAACACTGGGAGTCTTGTGCCTGATTCTGGAGCCACTGGCTCTCTCCCGACCTTGCTTCAAAATACACTGCGGCTTCGAGGAACAGCACTCTCAGCAGTAGGGAGGCCAGGCATGGAAAATTTAGACGCAACAAGAAAGACGGAGGGAAAAAAGAGCCAGGCGAAATTTATGTGCTCATTCACATTTGTGGCCGCAAGCATTTTCTTAATGCTTTTAACACACTGTACAGAAAAGAGTTCTCAGAGAGAATTTCAAATCTGAAAGTGAAAGAAAAAACTGCACTGTAACAGTAGTTTGTGACTATCCAAACAATAGCAGGATTACATGTTGCGATGTGATGACAAGTTACACAACTAAGTGTTTGTAAATGTCATGTTGTATCAAAATGTATTTTTGTACAGAATGTTTCACTTTGACATCAAAGACTCGCTAAGAAAAGCCTTGGATTATCAAAAAACAAAGCAGATAATCACATGATTCTCCATTCAGTAAAGATTTATATAGTTCTCCCTTGTTTGCATTACTCATATGTTACCGTGTAAGCCTGCTGATCCAGCAATTGTAAGGATGACACAGACTAGTTGCTCTGACATCTCACCTGACACCAGAGGCATAATAACACCTTGTCTTGCTAATAGTGTGTGTTATTGCCACTGTACCCTGTAATCTCTTCCCTTTCTGACGCTGGTAATGACTTGGAATATCAAACTGGCCTGCAGTGATACAATCCACTCAAAACACATGCAGACACAAATACTATGTCATACAGCGACACAAACACACATAGACACAGCTTCCAGTGAGCTCACCTGGGCTAGAAAAGGCAACTTACCCTTCTGTTTTTACCTTCAGGTTATTTGCCTACCCCTGATCCTGTGCTGCCTTTGTTGATCTGAAACCAGGACAAGACTCAACCGAGCCACGCACTGACTTAAGATCACATAAAAAGTGGCTTGATCTCTCTATGGGCATTGGATGGTATATCTTCTGTCTCCACTTTGAAAAATACCCACGTAAAAAGTCCCTGCCTCTGTTTGAGAGCTTCACAATGTGTAACTGATTGCTTTGAAAGTACACAGGTGAGAGAGGACAGCCACATAAGAACAGGCAGGTATGGTTGAAGTGCCATCAGAGGCCCATATCAAAGACAGTGGAAACTTTTTTTTATACCCCAGTGGCGGCTTCTACTTTCCTTTCATCATTTTATTTGCTTGACTGGAAGAAATCACTGTGAGCGTCTTGTGTTTTCTCTGTGAGCCAAACAAAGCTGAGACGATACCCCATACATTCAACAGAGCAGAGAGGCCTATGATCACTTCTGTGTGGCCCCATCCTGTCTGCCTCAGCGCTAATCCCACTGCTCTGATACACAAATTAGTACACAAACACAGCATTCCTCCAGAGGAAATATAAACAGTTTAATACCTGACAAACCAGCTCATATTTCCAGCTATTTTATGGTGATCTATGTCTACTCTTAGTCTTTTGCTAGTTATTTTAGCATAATGTGCATGTATTTGACAACAATAAGTATAAGTCACCAAAATTTTTGGAAAAGTACTGATGCTTTTTTCTTTCTCAGGTGAGAGGGTGAGTTTTGCCTGAGGTTCTGATCTCAAACATGTTTTGTCTGCTACTCACTCATAGTTTACACTTCAACACCAAGTGAGTTATGATGCACGGGCACGCCTGTGGGTGAGGGAGACAGAACAACCAGGAGAGATGTGGGGGAAAAAAAAACGTAAAATGCAGTTAGAGAAATTCACACAACAGAAACTGGGCCTGGAGAAACGAGAGAAGAAGCATGAGCAGCAGCAGAGGCGTGGAAGGTGGGATGGGGAAGAGGAAAAGAGGGGGTGGTGGAGCGGGGGGGAGACATGAGGAGTGAGAGACTGAGTGAGTGAAGAGCTGAAGGGAGGATGAAGGGAGGAAGGAGGAGGGGGGTTGCTTCCTGTCGCCATTCCTGCCTGCCCACATAGACAGCCCGAGAAAGAAAGAGAGAGAGAGAATATCTGGGCGGACTGCAGGCCACATGACATTCTCTTTGGGTCCCTTGCTTTTCCTCCACGCAGAGTGATGTGCTCCCTCCCTCCCTCCCTTCCCGTTCCCTCCCCCTCTCCCTCCCTTCCCCTGCCCTTCAAAGCTTCGACATGTCATCTCCCACCACAAAAACAGAGGTGGGAAGACTCGCTGGCGCTACCGCTGCCTCAGGGTGTCTGGCACTAAAGCTGCCTGCAAATACAGCAGGGAGAGGAGGAGGAGGAGGGAAGAGACAGAGAGAGAGAAAGACAGAAGGAGGGAGGGAAGGAGGAAGGAGATAGAGACAGAAAACTCAAAAGAGAGACACAGAGAGAAGCAGCAAGCAGGACAGCGTGTATTAAACAGCACTCGTAAAGCCCTAGGCATCAAAGTGTGTGTGCAGAGGAGCTGTTATTAAGGTGGAGATGAGTCCTGTCTATTTTTTTTAAGTGACACTGCTTTAACCACACTGTCTGCCTCTTATGTCTCTCTGTCTCGCGCACAGCAGCAGCTGACTGAAGTTCATGCAGAGGGATTGAGGGAAAATTTCTCAACATATGGGGGAAAGCACTCGGATGCAGAGTCGGGACACAGTTCTAGCTGTGTGGCCTGTCCCACCAACAGAGCCACAAAAACACAATCATACCCATAAAGGCTGAACAAATGGGATGAATAGTACACAGCTTAATGTAAAATGTATGTGAACCACAGGCCCATAATTGAACATATCTTCTGTGATCCGAATGCAATTTTCACTGTAGTATTTTCTGTGACTAAATACATACCATGGACAGCCGTTCCTTGTGAATAAACGATTCCAGGCCAACTGTTTGCAGCACGGATACCACGAAATTTGCAGATTGATTTAAGGAGCAATTATGCACTTGGCTTTTGAACCTCTGAGGCTTTGGGAATGAATTGGTGATTGGCTCTTTGACAAAGTAAGCACATCTCACCGAACCAAGCCTTGCCATAGGCTGAGAGGGTTGAAGAAGCCACAAGAGCTCAGCAAACAAGAACATCACTAACCGGGACCAGTTGTGGGTCTCTGGGGACCAGTGGGTTCTGACCTAAGAACCAGCTACAGATAAGCACTCTAATGAGGGTGGGAAAGGACAATACACTATCATACTAAAACAAAGGGCTCCACTTAACACATAGCACCTTAAAGCTAAAGCTAGGCTAGATGATGTATAGTAATAAAGTTTTTGCTTTTATTTTTGTTGAACTTTTCTTTACATTCCACCAGCAATCAATAAATCAAATGAATAAAACAAAGAAACAAATCTGGTTTTTATGGCTGTTACAGGCCTGTAGCAAGTCCATCCAATCATGTCATCTGGCCTAAATCATGTACTTTGCCTGTGCACTCACTGCACAGGACCACTTGAAGAGGCTAGGCAGACATATTGTTAAAGCTATAGAGAGCTAGTCACATAATGGATGAGAAAGTGCAACCAAAATTTCTCAAAGTTTTACCAGTATACAAGCTCAATGGTTATCCAACTATTGAGCGAATTCCACTAGGAGGGCATAGAGCCAGTGCAGATCAGATCTGAATCACAAGGACAAAAACAGGTTGTAAAACTAAAATTTATATGATCTGTGTTGGGAACACCAACAAATCAATGTTTTAAAATGCTATCGTGCTGATCTTTATTTCACTAAAATTCAACCAGTATTTGGAAAAAATGTTGAACTGTTTTTTATAAATTTCTTCCCTTATCATTGTTAAGAAGTGCAAAAATTCTGGGGAACTTCTTTCGCCGTCTCAAAGAGGACATGGAGAAGCACTGTGCGAGCTTGACAGAAGTAAGTGCTGCCAAACCAATAGTGCAGTAAATACCCATATTAGTCAGCAGTAACTGCTAGGTAGCCTGGCAGCATATTTGGACATAAAGACTGAAAGGTATGCATTCATGTGTTTTGAGGGAGCGGCCTGCTTGCCTGTTTCTCCAAAACTACCAACCGCAGCTTCAATGGTTTTTGCATTTGGAAAGTACTTGTGCTTTGTCGCCTTGACAAAGCCGACAAAATAATTTATAGTTACAGCCTGTTTCTTCCAGTCAGACGGAGACAGAACACCACAGTACCACTACTAGCTAGCAATAGTAC
>JAPZDZ010000014.1:12752807-12767875 GCA_029783805.1 Acanthurus tennentii
ACGATAAAATATTTCATAATGTTGTAAATTGAAGCATTGTGTTGCTAGATAAAGACATAAAATTATGATGTAGAAATTACCTAAAAATGTAACGACCAATAAACTGAACTTTATGAGTTAACTTTTTTAGTTTACTCATAACTTTTCTTCTCGTTACTTTTTTAGTTTAAGTTCAACTTAATAAACATTGGCTAAATAAAAAAATTGTTTGTCAGCGGGGGACATAATATTGACTGTTTATTTCAACATTAAAATCTGTTACAATATATCTGTGTTCCATGTTGGTGTCTTTATGGACAACTGCTTTCAATAAAAACGAAACAGTTGATCTCTTCATGCAAGCCTTAGAGATACAGGAAAAGTTATTATTCTCAACCTTTATCTAATTACAGTCATAGTTTTTCCAAGTTAGCATCTTTCACTTAAAATGTCATATAGATTTATTGTTATAATAATAAACAGGACGGGCCGCATATTTTAAGGTGAAATAGATCAGAGGTTAACATCAGGCTCAACACCTGCAGTGAATCACCAGTTGTGAGCAGTTCATATCCTAAAAATGGCCTCCCCAAACCTGTCCCATGCGTCACATGGATGAGACGCAGCATTCTGTCCTTATGGGAAGCTCTTTGTGACTAAACCATTTCATATGCAGATGCTGTGCCTCTGATTTCTTTTGATTCAGCACTCCATGTTAGCTGTGGGTTACACTATGTGCACATGAGGGCTGTTCAGGTGTAATTGCCTTTCAGGCCTAATTGTCCCGGGCTTTTCTTGCTTTTAGAAGCACCTGTGTGCTGATCAAAGCATTTGATGTGTGTGTCAGCTTTGTTTCAAGTGGGCATCCTTACAGCACACTGATTGTTAGATAATTGCCTCTCCAGATATTTCTATAGCAAGAGTGTTAGAAAAGGAGCTCACCTTTCATTAAAACAGAGCATTTAAATGGCTAAGTAAGTAAAGATCATGAAAAGGTTTAACAACAGGGTAATTATCTCAGGAGAAGGAAAATAAACAGCCTTGCGGACATATCCATATCAGTCCAAATTTACAAAATATTGACATTTGTAACTATTTCCATATATTTGTTCACGCTGCACAACGTATTTTATGCAAATTTTATTGCACTCAAAGTGTCAGCTGTCTATTTTCAGGCTTTTGTGAATAATAAGCTATTTTTTTATCATCTGCTTGACTTCTGACCATCAGTGTCACAACTAAACTTCAATATTTTAGCCTTAAATCATCTCACCCAACTCTTTTCCAGCTTATATGGCCTTATTGGTCATGTCTGTGTTGCCTCACTTAATGAATCCAGAACCTACAGTAACTCAGCAAGTCAACCAAGTAACCAGTAAAGGTCTGCCTTCAAAGCACATGGTTAAATTTGCAAAGCATTGCTCAAAGACCAGACATGCCTGTGTGTCCTGCCTTGTTCCCCGGTAATATCAAAGACACGTGTGCACATCAGAGAATATTTTTGGACAAATAGCAATCCAGACGTCTAATAAAAATGAGATGAAAGGTGACTATCTAAAATGTAAATATTTAAGCTTTAGGGGGTAAGGGGTGTTTTTCATAGAATTTAACAATGCTTGTAAATTGGGTAACAGTTTCAACTACTAAACAAATTAAAAAAAAAAAAAAGATATTCAATGAATAAAAACAAGGTAATATTTGATTCATTATGTATAATTGATGCAAAATTCTTAATACTGAGGTAATAGGAGACCTCATATTGTACTATTTATATTTAGCTTTTAGATGCAATGGAGGCTAGTGTTTATTTCTGTATGGAGGGGAGGGGTCTGCCAGCATAGGGTGTAGAGGTATAAATGCACCCTGGTTACAGTTTGGGCAGGCAGAGTAACACTGAATGCATCAGTCTTATATTATTTGTAAATGTATTTTTTTGATTTTGCAGCTAGGAAAATACTACTTGATTGAAGAGATACAAACGCAAAGTATTTTCCTGAGACCAAGAAATGGATAACTGGAAGATCCAGCTCATTGTTGTGACTTTTTGTACTTTGGTGCAAACTTGTCAGGCACTGTCTTCAACCGTGGAAGAGGAGAGAGGGTTATATAAAGACTGGCAGGTGAGCATCAGATATCCAATGTTCTTATTAGAAATGAGAGAGTATGGACATAATGCCCCTAAATTCCTGCCTAAGTGATGACAAATAAAACGTGATTAAATGCTCTGTGATTTGGTTACAATGAAAATTATTTTTGAACCCCCCAAAATATTAATTTAATAATATGATTTAATATAAGTGATAATTTTTGAGATTTCACTAAATCTTATTTGTTATGGATTTTTCCTGTCAGAGTGAGTCACTGGAGACAGATGTGAGCCATCCAATTGTTGATCTGATGAAAAGATCGAAAGCCCTTCGCTTCTATGGACTCATGGGAAAACGCTCAGGTGGCCTAAAATTCATCTTTGCATGAAAAAAATTACAATAAATTATTTAAATATTTTTAGAGCTCATTACATAGAAAATATCTGGTATATAAATAAAACCACTCTTATTTTTCATTTCATCCTCATAGGTGTAAAGAAACCGTTTGAAGTAAACAGACGTAAGCAGCTTAACATTGGTTTTAAACTTTAGTATGTTATGCCACTAAATGTCCTGTAATAACTGCTGTAATGTCTTCAAAGCAAGATTTCATTTTTGATGCCAAATTCCTTTTCAATTTGAACTATTTAAGTTTTCTTTATGGCAGCAATATATTTGCATTATAACCATGCAACTCCCTTGCAGGAAATAAAGGTGAAATGTTTGTGGGCCTGATGGGAAGGAGCATTTCCAGTGGTGGTAAGCAAATAAACCCAAGAACAAAATCTCAAACTTGTTTCAAAATATCAGGGCAGCTTTATTGATATTAAAAATATCAAATTGCTAATACACATTTAACAACTAGGAATAAAAGTACAAGGCCAAGAAAGTCCTGTTAAAATGTTTTCTGTGCATCACAGAGTCTTTAACCAGAGCAATTCCATCTGCAACAACCACTGCAATCGATGTTTCAGAGAAACCACACAAGCAAGGTATGATTGTATCAGTAGAAAAACCTGAGGTTGTTTTATTTCTGTGCATTTTTACAGTGGAAATGTCTTCACTTTTTAAATTCTCAGCAAATTAAAAATAATAAAATTTCTTATCTTTTCATTTGGCAGGTTCAGAGGAATGGATCCAAATCCTGTACTGAGAAGACAAAAGTACATAATAATATCATCTATACAATTTCACATCAACCAAAGAAGACGTTACCATACATCAGACTCCTCAAAAACACTCTGCTTACAGTTTCAATTCATGCTAGTGATTACTGTGTTAATAATCCAAAACAAAAACAGCTGTCTTCAAAATGCACATTTTTTTGAACGAAATAAAATTAACAGCCTATTAATGCTGCCAGATGTATGTTTTTTTTTCTTGCATGAGCAAAGCAAAACATTCATGTTATCCACCATGTTGCACCATTTATTATTTAACATTCAAAGCTTAGTAGACGTAGGCGGTTTTACAACAAATACAAGAGATTTTCTACGGCTGTTTGACAATTGTTTAGGTCAAAAATCATTGGACTTGGAACGTATGCCGTTAAAAATATATGTTAAAGTAAAATATAAAAGTAAAAAAAGGTTTTGGGACACAAGTAAGCGGGATAAAAACTTGAAAGAAAGATCACTAGTCTTTATTGACAGTTCGTAGGTCTAGGCTACTTGTGGCTTGTGAGGCTGGAGGTGAGTTCATTTAGTAGCCTGAGGATCTTAGTGCTTATGTCCCTTTGGGTGGGGTCCACTTTAGTGAGCTAGGGTCTATGGTTTTGTTGCTGTTGCCTCGCTTGATCTCCTTCGCTTTCCACTCATCGATCAGGTCCTGAGAGGAAGAAAAAGCAACAAATCTGGCTCACAAACATGGGGGGAGTACATTTAAATTCAGAACCTTTACCGCCATTTATAATAATAAAAAAAGCTATATGACTGTAAAATAATTTATCTGACAGAAGAAAATAAAGTATTAAATATTCACCTTTTTATTCACCTATATGGGTTCTGACATGTGATCACTTAATGTAAAAATGTTGTGAAAGTAATTCTTTTTTTAAAAAATTATAAACAACAGTAAAAAAGAAAAAAAAAAAACAGAAATCGACTAGCATCTTACCTGTCGCTTCAACACCAAGTGCTTTCCCTTCCAATATTTCAGCATCTGCAGAGACTGCAGGGTGCTCACAATGTCCACTGGATTTACAGCAGTTTCCTGACTGATCTCTGTGCATTGAGCAAAAATACACAACAGTAAAACAATATGTTTTATATGCGTATGTGCATTTTTGTTTAAGACAATTTTTTCATGTGTTAATAAGCATTTTCCACCAGCAAGAGGGCAGTCTGCTTGAGTTGGGTGTTCTTGTTTACCTTTGATGGAGATCTCCTTGCCTTGGAAATTGTACATGTATCGCAGTAACACTTCCTTCCAGTAGCTGCGGTAACTAATGAGGCCAAGGTCAGATAGAGGCCTCTCTGGTGAGCCCACCTTCTCCTCCACTTTGGACAGTAAGTAGCCTAAATAGAGCAAAGAGGGCGGTCAAAAAGAGCAGTCTGCCTTCAGGTCAAGTTTACTCTTTTTTTTCCCACGCCTACCATTTAACTTAAAATGCACTATTTGATCAAAAATACATTTATAAGAAAAATCTTGCAGTGACTTATAAATCTACAATCAAACTGCAAAATGTACTTTATTTTTTGCTGGATATTATAATTAGATAATGAAAGTAAATCTACAGTCAAAACCAACTTTACAGTCTCATACAATTGTATACAACAACTCTGGATAAACATTTTTCAGTTAAAGCTTAAATTAGAAAGATTCTGCAAATGTGAGAGTACAAATTTTCACACAAAGTATTCTGCTTTACTGATTAAACTCTTCTGAAAGGACAGTCAATATAATTCTAATAGTCTGAGTGAACAATTGACAAAATGAAGAATGAAAATGAGTAAACATTACACATACTGAAGTCAATGAGCATCTTGCCAAAGCCCTGCCTCATGTACTGTGGCATTGTCAGGATACAGGATACATTGTAGTTGAGGAAGGAATTCTTCTCCTTTAAATAATAAAAAATAAATAAAGATAATCATTGCAGTTGCTGCTGTACATGAAAATATAATTCATAAAACACATACATCTTTTGCATGAACCACTGAGAGGCACATTAATTGCGCAAAATAATTTATTTGCTTATACTGGCAATATGTTTATTATGTTTTGTCAGCATAATGAAATTATATCTGATAAATAGAGCTAATAACATGTACCTAAATTGCTTTTATTACCTACGTACTGAAAAAAGGCATTGCTGTTTAATTCTTCACTGAGCTTAACAGTCGAAACATGCCATTTTCGTTGTGTTTTATCTGCAGACTGAGCAGCCACAGTTTTGGTTCTTTTTTTTTTAAATTCAGTAAATAATAAATTAATATGTCAAATTTGATAGATTATATCAGAGCATTTATTGTGATTTTATTCTTATTTAAGTCTTACGCAGAATTTTCTTTAAATTCAATAGTATAAAAGAGGTGAAAATGAAATTATTGATCTTATTTGTATTGGCCATGAGAAGTGTGTAACTATCAGTTATAGGTATTGGCTGACAATTAAAAAAAAAAAAAAAATCTATCTTGTGCATCACTCACACACCACAAATCTAAACTTCTTATTCCATTTACCTTGGAAAAGTATCCCACTAAATGGCAGCCTGTGTTGTCAGCCTCAGTCATGACATAGAAGAGAAAAGGCTCCACATCATAGTACAGGGTTTTGTGGTCCAAAAAGAGCTTTGCAAGTAAACACAGGTTCTGGCAGTAGATCTGTGGAAAAAACAGCACTTACTCCATTGATAGTTGCTTCTTTGATCCTCTAAAAAAAATAACGTGTCACCAGCTGTGCCTGCTTCTTTGCAGAGGTAACCTTCCTCCAAAACTTACTTGAACACAAAAGGTTTAAAAAGTCTGATTCTCCTTACCTTATTCTTTTTGCCGTCAACTTCAAACACAGAAATAGACCCCTTTCTGTACACTTCATCTCCTGGAGGATGCTTCCACACACACTTTGCCTGATAACACACAAAGAGTAGAACCCATATCAGCATTCCATGTAAAGTGCTCAGTTAATATGAACACATATCAAATACATGTATTTTTAGGCCATATTGCAGTGTTTATAGGCATATAATTTCATATGAACTATAGACAGTTATTTGGCAAGATTCTGTATCCATATTTTTGAAAAATAAATAAAAATAAAACAAACCATTATTTGTATTTCTTCATTGTATATGGCACTGCTTACTGAAACAATGACGTGTTTTTTTACCTTTACATTTTTGAGGTTTGAATATTATGAACTATTACTTAGTTGCTGAATATCTCAAAAAAAAAAAAAAAAAATAGTCACAAAAAAATATATACTATTAAAAAATAAAATGGCTCAGCAGTATTTGGCATTACATAAATAGTGACTCTCACACAGTTTGGGATTTAATTCTCACCATGTGTCGCCTGAGAATGGTCTGGCTCTTCATATACTTGAGGCAGAATTCACAGACGTAGAGGCGACCTAGACGAGCATATTCCTCAGGATAGGGTGAGTGGTACCAAGTGTCTAGCTCATAGCGGCCAAACAGGATGGTCTTGATCATATTGCTGCCCTCGGTGATCTGACCCTGGATTCGTAGCTTCTCCTTTAGAGAAACAGGAACAATTAAATGGTAGTAGGCAGGTGCTAAGGAATGTGGAATTAGGAACTAAATCTTAATACAAGAGTGACACTGATGGAGATATAAAAGATCCCCTTACTAGATCTTCAGATGCACGGGCCTGGGCTTTCCTGAAGAGCTCCAGGTCATAATCACTGGTGATGTTCTCCAGCAGAGGCTCTCTAGTGTTGCCATGTGTCTGCCGATGCTCCTGTGCACCACAGAGAAAAGGAAAGATCCAAGACAATATATAGACCAATATACAAGCAAGGGAGTACCAGTTGTAGTAGTTATAAATGGAGTTTACAGCATCAAGTCAACAGTGTCTTTTGAAGACTCAGTGATGTACCATGTGCTTTTCCTTCTGCTCCTTTTGAAGGCCAGAGTTTCGCCCCTTCCTCATCTCAGCCACCTGCTCTTTGTATCTGCTCTGTTTCGATGTAGGTGTCTGAAAATCAACATTGAAATACAATGATTTTTGCTGTGAAATCAGATCTGCACAAAACAAATACATAGTAATGTGACATAATGTGAGCATTGGACAAAACAGGAAACAATTCTGTGACAGACCAGCTGCACACCATCAATTGTGTGGCCCTACATAACATTCATATGTTTCCTGTGTGAAAGACAACATAATAATTGAGACACCAATATTTGCAAGAAGGTGTTACCTGGTGGCGTGTTGCATGTCGTGAGTTGCTCTCTTCCTGCCCCTTCACCTCCTCTTCTTGTTTTTCACGGCTAACAGCTTTCACCTATAATGAAGAGTAATGGTAGAATTAAAGCCTATATTTAAAAAAAAACAAACAAAAAAAACAAATGAAAAAATCTGCTCATGACTATCATAATGTCAACAAAATAAACAGTGGCTATCCTTATCATTTGCAATGACACAACTGAAGTAATCATAAAAAACATCTTATGAAGCAAAAAGATCTTAAGTGTTTTTCTTTGTTTTTTTTCATTTTGTGGTACTCACTTTGCATTCATCAGCAGAAAGATTGTGGTAAAGAGGGCAACCTGAAACAGCAAAATGACGTTCATGTTTTCCTGTGAGGTGACCTGGGCAAAGTGGGAGGAGGTAGTAATTTAGTGTAATACAGTGACACTGAGATAGTACAGGATGTAACTGGGTTCACATCAAATTTACTGTGCTGTCATAAATAATAAACCTTAATTAAATTAAGAATACTTTAGAGGCCAAGGAATTTACCTAGGGAATTGCAACCTGGTGTGGGGCATTTCATGTTGAAGTTGTAGGTTTCATGACAGCGTCGGCGCTTGGGTCTGTGGGAGAGGTCCTTGTCTGAGTCTCTGTTGGCTTGATCTTTTGCCTGGCTCTCATCATGAGAGGCGTTGGGGCTGGAGATGTCCAGCTCAGATTCAGAAGAGGGGGCATTTCCTGTGGGTGTCAACGGTGGGGACTCATCATGGTCAGCCACTCGCTTCAAGTCTGGAGTATCTAAGGCAAAAGGAGTCAGACCACCATGTTGATTGTACAGTTAAAATAAAGAACCCTGTAAAAGTTTTGCGTTCATTCACAGGATAAGTTGGCTGACCCTGAGAGCTCTGGCTAAGGCGGGTGGAGGCTCTGGTAAGACGCTGTCTCTTGGGCATGTTCCCATCACTTTCTGAACTATTAGCCTGTTCTCTCTCAGCAGAGGAGTCAGAATCTTCAGTTCCATCAGAACCACTCCCAGCCATGTGTCTCTGTTAGGGAAAAAAAATTAGAGACATTGTACACAAATTCTGTATTCATGTTACAAAGCAGATGTCTCATGGTAAGTGTCAGTTAGACATTAAAAGACTGTCTTACAACATACAATCAATGAAATAAGTTTCTAAAAACAGTTGGTTTGGATTTACAGAGCAAGCACGCGAAAATCTGGGAGGACAGAACGCTTGTTTGACAAAAACTATTTACGGGTTTGTTCACAGATTTCGACTCTGCTAACTACATACAGCTGACTGATCGCCGTTAGCAAGGTTTGTAGCAGGTTAAACATTTGTGACCAGCGATTGTTTCTAATTTATCGTTATAGTTTAGCACAATTAGCATTTGGTTCTTTGGCACAAAGAGCAATTAATCGAGCGTTATAACCGTTGCAAGAATTGGTAGATACACAGCGAAAAGGACACCCTTGTTAGCACTTGAGCAACCTATTATTATTGTTAGCTTGACATTAGCGTGCTAGCTAAACTGCCCCGTTTTCTCTAAGGCTAATGTACTGTGGAACCAAACTGCATTAATTAAACACGTATTTTAGGACGCAGTGCTTCCTGTTGAGGTTCCCTACTCAATTCATTTACCTATAAATAACGAAATGAAATTTATTGCAGTCTAACTGTATGTTCGGCATAAAAGGGATTCAGAAAGTCTACTCCAATTTCAAGTATAACAAAGTTTAAACTCTAAATTTGGTTTAGCTCCTCGTTACCGCCCACTAGGGTTTAGTTTATTTAGTTAGTTTAAATATCAACTTAAAATGTTGAAAAAAGCAAAGTAAGACACCCACTAATGGTAAAACCTAATTCGACTTTAAAATGTTGTTTGGTGGATTTAATGTACGCACAACCAATGTCATGTAAGAGAGAGCTAAATCGACGGATTACTGAATGGAATATGGAGGAAAATTCTCTGCATTTGGCGAGCGGAACACAACGGTGCTAACTGAAGTTAGCTAACGTTACCCTCTTGTGCGACCTACATTCGTACTTACCTGTCGTCTACGAGGCATTTTCACTTTGATGAGCAGTACCTGCTGTGAGTTTGTGGTCACAAATAGTAAATCTCACTTGACTTTACGAAAAAAGACGAAAAAAACCCTATGTATTGATTTTTTCAGGCAGAAGTTTATATGTACACAGTGTTGCCTGGGTCTCTCGCGCCACATTCCTCCTATCGACAGAGCAGAGAATTGCATTTCCGGTTGGAAATCTGTAAGCCTCCAGACCAACAGGGGGCAAACCTAGCAGTAATGGTAATAGCAGTAATCTGACTACATTTAAACGATTACATTGAACTACTTTTAAAAACATGAAACTCGCAATTTGTATCATGGGCTTCGATTGAAGATAGTAAACACCCCCACTCAAACTGTAAAAAAAGTCAAACATTGTATCAAATATCATGATTTAATACTTGTTTCCTTTGAACTTTAAATCTTACCTAATAGTCTTGATCAATGTCTGGTTAAAATGCCAAGCTTGAATACGTTGTTTGAACTCCATTTATTAAAAAGACTGTCGTGTACAATTAAAGATCTGAAAAAAAAAATCTTTTGACCTTGAGTTATGTTACTTTTTTATTCAAACTGTTGTGTAAGGCCTTAAAGACTATTAACCTGAATCGTAAAAGGAAGAATCAAAATTGATCTGTGAATCCAAACTTTCCTTACTTGCCTTGGCGAGACTGTAAGAAAAAATAAAAATGTAGTTTTGCCTCCACCACAGTGGTGGGTTAGATATCAGTTTGTTAGTTAACTTACTCATCACTTACTGTAATCTACAAATAATAACAACTATGATCATTTTTAGAATAATGATAAAAATCTACAAAGAACAACACTTATACTGTAAGAGGAATTTTCATTTTACTTTTTTTCCTCTACATATTCACAGGTCCTCTTCGTTGACATGCCTACTTCTCTGTTATATGTCTCCCTGCCCCCATCACCACTCTCTTACCCTCGTGGGGGGTGACTAGAGTATTGGAGAACTCAGAAATTGCATCTGTTTTCCCGAGTGTTCCACTGACAGACTATAAAGGGCAGAGGAAGGGGTTGTGGCAGGCAAGTCCCCCAGCAGCTGATACCAACTGCTCTATATATAGTCTCCAGGGCCTGGTCACTGCATTAGAGAGCAGAGCCTGAACTAACAAGCCACATGCTTTTTACTTTCTGGTTACCAAAGGAATAGGAGTGTTGTTTCTTTTTTTTTTAGCTTGGCACAAGACTTACAATGAACAAGCCCAAAATTGTCAGACCAGAAGAGAGGTAGGTCACCAAAATATGTATTTTTTTACCCAGCCTTTGGAATAAGAAAAGTTTTACTTCTAATGGAAAACTAATACAAATGATTATATATTTGATTTATAACAGTGTCTCTGTGTCTTAACAGCCAGCCAGCAAATGCTCTGTGGTTTGACAGAAAAAAATATGTCACCATAAACTTTGTGGTTCAGAAACCTAAAGATGTTCAGGTTGATATCCAGTCGGATAAAATGATTTTGTGGTGAGTTTAATCAGGCTGCTTTTGTTTCTCTGTTAGTTTAATCGCTTTCTGGCTTTCTTTCTTTATATTGAAACATCTATTTTTACATTATTATCACTATCATTATTTTCAGAGACTGAAATTTTAATGTTGCCATTTGTCTGTGATATAAAACATTGCAAATTGTATTTATTTCATACTGAAGTCCCTCCTGTCCTGGTTTTATAACAGCTGCAAAAACAGCACAGATGATGTGTTCTACAATGAGCTCCATTTTTTCGACAAAGTTCAAATCCATGTAAGCATCCCATTTTTAGACATGATGAGACCAATAGCATATCATTCTTTTTATATGTTGTGTGGTGCTAAATGTAAGTGTGTTTTCATTCTTTCAATACTTCAACAAGGATTCCAGAGAAAGAGTCTATGAACGGACCATCAATGTGCTGCTGAGGAAGGTGAAGCCTGATTTTGCATGGCCTCGTCTGCAGAAGGATGAAGCTAAGGTAAGTCTGTGCGTCTGTGTGTGAAGTTTCAGAACATCACAACATTTGCTAAAAAAAATCACAACTCTCTCTTTAGGTCCACAAGTTTAAATTCTAATTTATACAATTAACTGTAGAATTATCCATAGAAATATGAGGCAGGGCGCTGCTTTACCTCTCAACTTTACTTTGCTAATAACATTTAAAATTGTGTTGTTTCTCTTTCTTTTTGCAGCCCAGCTGGATTACTGTAGACTTTGATAACTGGAGGGACTGGGAGCATGAAGAAGATGAGGGAAAGGAAGAGTACGATAGATACGTTGATGTGAGTATGTTTTCAGTAGAGGATTGTCAAAATTCCAAGAATAATTGCAATTCTTCAAGATGAAACTGGGCATATACTTTGCAGTATTTACAGTATTTTTCAGAGGGTGTGATTCGTGTGTGTGTTGGTAAACACCTCTTATCCCTTTTTTAGATGATCCAAGAAATGGCCAGCAGTAATAAAGGAGAAGCACCCGATATGGGGGATCTTAGTGATGTAAGTGCATTATCACCTATAGAGTAAATTAGGAAACAGTAGCCTGATCCCACACTGCTTTTAACCATTTGAAACGATTTTGGATGAAATGATTATGGTGAAATTGACCACTTTCTTCCCTCTCCCTCTATAGTCTGACTGAAACTCACAGTACCCTCTCTGCTGTGTTGGAGACCATTAGAACTTTTCTGCTCAGGATACCGAAGACAACGCTATGTTTGCTGAATGTTACAATGTTTTAGATGATTTAATGTAATGTCCAAAATATTGTTTTTATGGCGTATTTTCTATGGGGTTATATATTAACATATCATTGCCAATTTTAATAAAACAAGTTTTATTAACCATAGTTGGTGGTCATTATGTATACTGGGCTAATATATTTTATGTCAATAGGCTTTCATCAGTGAATAAAAGGCTTTATACTGGATTATGGGGTTGGCAGAGCATGGTCCCTTGTTTCACAAACTCAAGAAGATTGCAGTAATGCAGCAAAGAAAGAAAGAAAGAAAAACAGTACATTAATATAAAGCTTGTTAATGTCTCTACTTTTCTTTTTTGGAGTCCATATTTTAACAGTTTTTGTGAACACAACTTATTATTTTTGCTAATAATGGTTGCGCCCCAGAATTTCTATAATACTATATATACACTGGAAGCCATGTGTCTAATTTTTGTAAATTCAAACATCAGGTTCACGTATTATTGATATAAATTCGTAATTTATTGTATTCCTTATAATCGTTACCTATTTATAAATCCAGTCTATAAACTGACATATTTTTTAAAAAGCGTTTGCGTGTTTTTCCATCACCTTTTAAAAGAAATGCTATCAGATACAAAAAGTCGAAAGCATTGACGGTCGGTGTTGTACAGTTTGGACTGTGCTGCTCGCCGTATTGCGCTGACGTAATGACACTCAGGCTCTTACTTTACACTCGTGCTGCATGTAGACTTATTTTCCTATAAAACACTCCAGAATGGCTTTTCAGTGTCAACGAGACTGCTACATGAAAGAGGTAGGAAGGTTAAGATAGTTCATTGGTGTTTAGCATTATGCGAAAACACTTGGAGAAAAGCCAAAGTTACATTAATTCACTGCTGAGGTTATTAGCATGGTTGCTAACTACACTGGAAGCAGGGGCTATATAACGTCACTAACTTTCCTGACTTTATTTGAGGGTAGTTTGGTGCATGTTATATAATGTTGTGATTAGGCAACAGCAGAGTAGTCAAATGGCTAGCAACTCACAACCATGCTGTCAACCTAAACCCATTGTCAAAATGTAGGATTTTTAAAATTTCGTTGCACATTGGAAACATAAATGTTTACTCCATATATTACACATTATTTTGTGGTCTGAATGCGCATTATTTCTCTTAAGATTCGCATGTGGTGCAATCCCAGACAGAAACTGAATATAAGATTGAACCTGCGCAGCTGCTGAGTGATACCTGTGTCACACTTTCTTTCATGGTTTTTTACTTTTAGTTTGTTACCTCCGTTGTGTCCTGCTGCCCAGCGGAGCTCAAACATGAGGTCAATGGGAAGAAAGAAACTCTTAAAGGTTTCAATGTTAAACTCAAAGACACCATCTTGTTTCCTGAAGGAGGCGGTCAAGTAAGCAGTTTTGTTTTGTTATGGTTTTTTTTGTATTCAAAAAATTTATATTTTATTATCCAAGAAAGTCAGATGTTGCTGCGAATATGTACATTAATGTTTGTGTTTTCATATATGTGTGTATTAGACAAAACACTAAAAGCTGTATTTTTTGGTATTACCCTAACAAGCTTTCTGTTGTCCTCCTTCAGCCAGATGATCGTGGGTTGATTGGAGATGTCTCAGTTTTGAGGGTGACGAGGCAGGGGCCTGAAGCTGTACACTTTGTGAGCTCACCTCTGGAGGAGGGTCAGGAGGTGCAACTGAAGGTAGACTGGGAGAGGAGGTTTGACCACATGCAGCAACACTCAGGTGAGTAAAACTGAATGAAAAACAACAGTCTTTTTTTTAACCAAACTGAACTGTGTATGCATGACTATGATCATATTTTGATATTAAGCCGTTGTTTTCTTTCTGACTTTTAGGTCAACATTTGGTAACAGCTTTGGCGGACACAATGTTTGGATACAAGACCACATCCTGGTACATCACCACTGCACAAGATGCTTTCTTTGTATCTCTGAAATCTTTTTGGCCTTCTCATCTTTGTGTGTGTGTGTGTGTGTTTTTTTTTTAAGGGAACTTGGACGTCAGAGAAGCACTATTGAACTTGACACTCCCTCTGTGAAGCCTGGTCAGCTCCAGACCCTGGAGGAAGCTGTAAATGAAAAGATCAGAGCTCATGTCCCTGTCAGTGTTCAACTTCTCGCTATAGATGATCCTGCAGTGGAAAAGGTTTGCCTACTAAATTGTTCATACTAGAGAAAGAACTTTTGCACATTCAGTATGACACTTGTGTTGTGTTTTGTGTGTGTGTGTGTGTGAACCAGGTAAGAAGTCGAGGGCTACCAGATGACCATGCAGGACCCATTCGGATCATTGATATGGAGGGCATCGATGCCAACATGTGTTGTGGGACCCATGTTTCCAACCTCAGTCACCTACAGGTTCAACTTCACACACAAATGTAGACACACCTATGTATCATTATTTAGACTTCTGAATTTGCATTAATTGTTATACACACATTTATGTCATACTTGTAAGTTTAGGTGCACCTCTAATCCATTCATCATTGTTTGTTTTTTTTTCTTAATCTGAAATTTAGGTAATAAAGCTGCTAGGAACTGAGAAAGGAAAGAAAAACAAAACCAACCTGATCTTTCTGGCAGGCAACAGGGTGTTGAAGTATGCTGAGAAAAGCTTCAGCACAGAGCGATTACTGGTGTCTCTCTTGAAGTAAGTTTAGTCTAAATTGTAAAAACATCACCAACCTGAGTTCAGCTCATTCACAAAGTCTGAAGTAAGTAAAGTCCTTGTCATCTTTTAACAGAACTGGACCTGACGAGCATGTTGAGGCAGTTGACAAGTTGCAGAAATCCGTTAAGCT
>JAPZDZ010000014.1:12847074-12860750 GCA_029783805.1 Acanthurus tennentii
GATTAAGACTGCAAACAGGTGATGCATTTCTTTGTAACATGAAAGACGGACTAGTAGCTAAACTCTAGAGATGCACTGATTTGCACTCTCATTTCCTCATCCTCTCATTTCACTCATTTCCCTGCATGCCTTGAACAAAAAAGAACTACAGTTGGTCACAAATGTTGGCATCTGCTACTGATTTACCTGATCTTCCCACTGCATGTTCCCTCCAAAGGACCCACAGTACAGTAACCCACCAGATTTTCTTTACTGTTGTGGTGCATAACCCTACCCAGTAATGAAGTATGAGCTGAGAATTGCTGGTAGTGGCCTTAACCTCTACTTCATTTATCAAGCTCTAAAACTTGAGTTATTTTGATTCTGCTATGACTGGGTCACAAATGTCTCAGAAGTGGGCTGAGCGTGTGAGTGTGTGTTTTGTTCCCTCACTGACAAGCACGTTCTGTTCCTCAGCTGTCTCTTCTAAGCCATATTGCATTTAAGTTCTCAAGTTTCACCCTCTTACACAGTCTCCGTAGAGAGACACACAGGCATGCTTGACTGACAAAGTTCTACTGCATGCATGTTTGGTTTCAACACACAGGTTACATAATGTAAGGATACACTAAAAGATGTATAATCCCTCAAGGACTATTCATTCACATCATCTTTCCTTGCAGAAGCCTGTCGACAAACAGCAAAGTGTACTCAGGTTTTTAGGTCACATGGTTACATTGATTGGATTACATTTACACTGTGAATCTTGTTTATGCATATCTCCGTAGGCACTATTATGATGTAAACATTACAGCATCAACCCACATCACTATGACTCTGCAGCTATTTTATGAACACATATACAGTACATCTCTGATACTCTAGATACTGGAGTGGAATAAATTGTGACATACACTGTGATCATGGTTTGTTTCATAACACAAATAAATAGCTTTATATACACACATTTCTCATTGCACTTTGTGTATGTTTGCAGTTGTAATGTACCTTGCATTTTGTATAATCCTGATTGCAGCGGATTTGTACTGTTCTGTTAGTGTCCAAAGGTTGAGCGGCTGCTCCACAATACTGCTGTTTTCAATCAGAGGAAGGCCAACTTTGGAAAAACAGCCTCCATGTACATTCCTCCTTAATCTAGACCATGAAAAGAATAAAGCATAAGAATATAATTAACATGCGTGTCTGTGTTGAGGCTGGGACACAGTTAGAAAGTTTGGGATAAGTTTAGGGAGGTGTAGACCTATTCGGAAATGAAGCAGCTGACAGCAGAAACCATATGATCAGCTCTATGTCTTGCCAAGTAGGTTGGGTAACTGAGTTTGTTTGTGTTTTCTGTGTCATAGGCTTTATATGTCTCCCCATAAAAAAATATGACACATACACTCACTGTTCTTGGCTTTACTTAGATATCGTTTTTAAGTGTTCAGAATATTTTTTAAATTTTGATCTTGATCTTATTAAGTCAATAAATTAGCAGCACAAATGTGCCTTACTTTCAGTAGAAAATATACTGTGCCAACACTAGGGTGGACAGAGGCAAATAGACTGAGGTATAGCGGTGAATAAAAAAGTTCCCGGTAACAATGTCATGCACTCAGTGTTAAAATATTAAAGGAATGTCTATAGTTTTGTCGTGCTTTGTACATGTGAATTTAAATGTCTGACAGGATAAAATTTGCTAGAACAACTTTGACTATGACTATGAGTTCCTTGTTTTTAAAAAAAATTGCAGAGTCACACCTGATTACTTGAGGTGCAGATGACACACATGGAGGGCACTGTGGTAAATTGTACCCAGGTATGTCAGTACAGCCCATGTCATTGCTGTATGGAATACCTAAGTAGTAGTCAAAACCTGCCCAAGTGAAAACAAACATAGTGCAAATGAGAAGAAACTGGTTATAAAAGCTCCTGCTTGACCTCAGAAAAGGCAGTTTGTCAAAATAATGACTTATACTTTATAGCAGATTCAAGTAATAGTCAAGAAAAAAGTAAAAGATTATTTCACTGTAGGAAAAAAAAGTAAATATTTTTTAATGCAACCACTGGTTTAAAAGCAAATTTTACAGAGATGTCCAACTGGGCCGAGGTTTAGTATCTGTGGCAAGTGAAGCCTTATTGATTTCTACAGTTTTGAGGCTCTAATCTTTAATTCTGTGCAATGTATTGTTTGATTTCAATCTTCTAAAATATTCCACTTTTTACGGCTTGAAGCACAACACAGCTTGGAAAAAAACCCAAATGTTCTTCCTAATTAACTATCAAAGCAGCATTGAAAGCAAATTACTTTACCAGGAAGGCATAATGTGGGCTGTGCCCCTGCAATGATCCCTCACCATCTTCTCACCCACCAAAACTGCCACTTATGCCAAAAGGGGCTTCAACTCGAGCTAGAAGTACAGCAGGTGGGAATCAAACTCTATTCTAGTCCATTCCACGGTGGGCAAATTCTTCCTCATCGCTATATATGAACAGGAAATGATTTGCCAAATAGAAGAGAAAAGCTCAGCCGGTTGATGTTTGCCTGTTGATACCTTGCTCCACAAGCTTGCAAATATAAAATGTTTCATAATCAGAGGGTGTTTGAGATGAGGTGGAGGTAAAAGGGGCTGAGGAGGTGGCTGATGGATTAATGGTAGTGGGGGGTGGGTGTTGTTGAGTCAGCTGTCAGGAGCAAGTTTGTCATCTCTTAAGACACAGCTGCAGGATCTTGCGTTGTGTGTAGCTTGTTTCCTGCAGTGAGGCTGATGGATTTGCTCCAACGCCTGACGTGGCTGGAATCGACTAGAAAACTTACGGACATCCCAAAGCTAAACTGTGAAGAGACAGTGTTGTGCAGTGGAAAAGTTTGTTTGCTAACTAGCCTGCATCTTATTATTTAAGGTAGACTATACTAATATATATTTTGCATCCTACGACTTTAATTGGAGAGCAGTCTGTCCTGCTATTGCTCCAAAACACATTCTGAAACTTACCTTTCAAACTTGTCCCAAAAAGGTTTAATGTTTACTGTTTAATAATGCTTTTGTGTTGCGTGTCTTTGTGTCTGAGCAATTCAGCTTTTGACAGGGCTGCTACTATTTGGCAGATCCTCAATACTGAGATGTAATTTTTGAGCAGGTTTATATTTTGGATTTGTCTCTCTCTTGTTGTTGATATCTGACTCTTCTATGAATTCTTGCTTGCGGCTGCAGCAGCCACTTTCCTCATAGGGTTTACTGAGGTTTCTGTTAATTTTTTTTAATCTCACCTGTATGTTTAAAAATAAGTTGTTTGTTTGCACTGCGGGCTTGCTTAAGAAATACAAATAGGACAGAAGCAAAACATACCACACAGTAGATGCGAATGGGTTTTATTTGCTCTTAAATTTAGATTTTTCCTTTTTTTTTGCTGGCAAAGAAATGTTCATACAAATCAACAAATCTCTACTGATTCTCAATTAAAAGGTAAGGTGGGGTGTTTTTTAAGCACAATCTATAGGCTTTAGGCAGAAATGATAAGGGATGACCAAAATTTTAACACCTCTTTTGAAACTGCTGTCCAATCTGTGTAAATTTGGTTTAGTTGGGTTCCTGAGGGTTTTGAAGTGTACAAGGCACATTTCCTCTTACCTCTGTTAGTTGGACCATATGGTCCGAAGTGGCCGAGATGCCATTTTCCGATCATGGCGGTGTAATAACCCGCCCTCTGTAATAGCTGGGGCAAAGTGACCTCGGACAAAGGCAGACCAGCCAAAGAGTCCACAGCAAAGTTATGAGTCACCCCATTTCTGAGGCCATAGCGGCCTGTCAGGATGGCAGCTCGGGATGGGGAACAGGTTGAAGCAGGAGAGTGGAAGTCTGTCAGTCTGAAAAAAAAGTCATTTTTAAGGAGAAATTACACTTTGTCTAGTTGAAAATTGAAGGAGGGAGAGAGCATGGACAATATATTATCATTTACTCTTAGGTGACCAGAAAAAAACTTTTCCTGTGCAGCCTCATCATGTCATAGAGTGAAATACCATGAAACACAAGCGTTTGAAAATCTATGACTAGACCCACATTATGTATGTTATTGAGTTGAACACTTACATAATCCCTAATGTTTCCAACAGGATTAACACTCAGAGAAATCTTTAATTAAATTCATAGCGTGTTTCACTTTGTCGTCAGCATCAAATTGCCTTTACATCCTTTAGTTGCCATTATATATAGTAAGCATTTGAAACACCAAATCATACAGCAAAGAGTGAGAACAGAAGTCGGCCAATAAGCCTGCTAGCAACACTACTGCTTCTCAAACTATATCATTTGTAACTGTTTGAGAGATTCCTACTTAGAGCAAAAGCAGGACACCATGATATAAAAGAGGCTATAGGTTTTGCATTAGACTTCATGAGATGTGAGCTTATGGCACACAACAGGTCAGATATTATGTTCTCTACCGTAGTCCTTGCTTGGCCATCAGGCTGAGGTAAGGTGTATTGTTTGCCTTCTCTCCAGACTGGTTAACATCCAGGTCACCCCAGCCTATATCATCTGCCAGTATGATGATAAAATTGGGCATCTTGCTAGGCTTGTCAATGCTGGCTCTATGTTGGGACACCATGTGGAGGAGCAGACCAAACATCAGCATCCCAGACAGAAGGAACGAGGTGAAAACCTCAGCCATTTCAGGTCAAAATCTGCATGGGGTAGAGAGGTATCATTAAAATCTCAGTTGGCAACCCCCCCCCGTAAAAGTTACATAGTAAATTTATATAATAAGTGTCACAGCAACTGTAACCTAATCAATAATAAAAAGGGCCAGTGTTTTGTCGTTTTTTTAACTACACTACCTCCTTTTTCCTTTTCCTCATTCTTCTTGCACCATATTAATTAAGAAATGACTACTTAAATATGTTTCTCCCCACAAAAACTAATGAATTTAAATACATACACAACCCAATTTGTTAAGGTTAATATGGGGGTTAATACTACAAAATGTTATTTAGCATAAATACAAATTAGAATGTTGGAAATTATTTGGAAACATTTCAATAGTATCACAACTTCTTAAAAGTCATTTAAACAAGAAACCTGTGTGTAATCAGGGAATAAGAGAAACACAACCATTTTTCAAGCCTCAATCTAATTTCAACAAAATGACTGAGTCTCATGAGGTCATGCAAACTCAGTGATATAATCAGAGGTGAGTTTCTAAAGCAGACTCACAATTGTTCCAAAGTTGTTTGAATCTTTTAATCACGTCTGTCTCCTCTCATCACACCAGTAAATCAAGCTCAACTTGCACATCAGCCTCCCAGTGGCAACCAGTCAAAACATTACTTCCTGAGACAACATTAAGAGAAAACACTTTAATTACTCATATGACTACAGTCAAAACTGTGACTATAAATATTACAGTAGATGCCAAACTCTGGCTTCTAATTGCTCAGCTGATATCAGTAGTTGTGGTTACGGGTGAAACAACAACTTTATGGGTGCAATCAGAGATACATCAGTGAAGTAATGCAGAGCTGTAATATTTAGGTGTGTGTGTGTGCCTATGCTCTATTTGGAGAGCAATGACTGAACACATTTTTAACACTTAAAATTTAAAAACACTCAAAAAACATACAGTCTCATCAAAAAGACACTAACAATGTGGATTTTAATACTGCCATAACATAATTTATGCCATACAGAGAGCAGCCTTAAATTGTGATAAATAAAAATACAAAATTTAAGTCAACATATTGACAAAATTTTGACTTATGCTTTGCAAAATTAGTGTTTTTTTATCTACAAACTCACCCTCTCAGCCTCTCAGACACCAGACATGAACCCAGACCTTAACCTCAACAAATCTGTGCCCCACAGATAAAGGGGGCTTTGGGTGAGTCTACAGACCGACTTGGGACAAGAACTGGCTGAAACCAGATCTGTTTTTACTATTCTTTGCCCTCCCTTCTCCCCGCGCCTGTTTGGGATGGGGCGTTCATGAATGCGAGCTTAGTGTCAATCCGACGGCATGTTTGTCACTGTATTTGCTTGTTTGTGTGTGCACGTGTGCGCGTTTGTGGACATATGAACGAGAAAATATGTGTACTTAAAAGTTGGGTCTCTCATTGACGCGGCGCGCGACCACAGCGGGAAAACAGTAGCAACGGTCCAGCGGAGGAAGGAGCGTCTCCGTCCGAAACTAGCTACACTCAGGTGAGACAAACTGCTTAAACACGCTACACTTACTTTAGTAAAGTGACCGTATTTGAAGAAATACATATTCAGTAAGTCCTGTATTAAATTTAAGGCTCAAACAAGTGACGTTCACATACCCACAGATCGTCTGTTTGCATTTAAATAGACTCACATTGTGTCCACGACCACGTGAGCCGCCGCTGGACTGGGAACGTTGCGTCAGCCGCGTGCGAACGGACCGACCATCAACACTTCCCCCCCTCCTGCCATGGTCTCAATTAAGGAAATAGAGATTTCTAAAAATATCGTGATTAAAACCTGGTTATTCTTTTAAAAGTTATTTAACAGAGTAAAGCAACACATTCAAAACAAAACATGTCATGTACTAAAGGCTCAGTCAAATAATACCGTATTTATAATTGTAATTAGGCCATCAACAAAAATCAAGATGCAGAGACGGCCAGTGTTTCCTAATGATCGGCCATGGCAAAACCAGGAAATTCAGGATTGTAGCCAATGTTTATTCTCATGATGCTGAAAAGGAGCTTGACGCTGCTTGAATTTAATCAGCCTATACTTTGATAAAACAATTAGGTCTCTCTCCGGATACCAAACAGGAAATGTTGGCAGAAAGAAAAAATGAAGTAAAAGGACCATGGATGGTGTTATGATTTGCAGTAATTATTCAAACTTTAAACTCTAATACAGAAACCCAAATGTACTTCACTTTGGAATAGTTTTAAATAACAATTTGGTGCTTTTAAAATCTTTTAATTAGCAAAAAATGCACTGATTACTTCTGTTCTGAACGAGTCAATTTATACTGTACCTAATAACCCTAACCCGAATTCCACTAATTAGTTCCAAATCTTTTAGCTGCTGAACTCCCGAGTTAATATTTACACTATGCAATAAATTTTACACTGTTCATCCAGATATATATTTTATTATGTAACGTATCAATGCTTTATCGCTGTTTACTTCTGCTGTGTAACAGTGTAAAGAGTAATCAATATCTTAATCTTTTAATCTGTATGTGCCAGGCCCTTAATGTGCTTAGATTTTTTTTAATCTAGTCATAGTTTTGATTTGTTAATGTTTTACCTACAGAATATTTATTTGCTGTAATTTCACATGTGTCATTACAAAGGTTAGTCACTGTCAGTTCATGCCTTAGCTAAAGCAATGAAATGGATTTTAAGATGTGTTGGTGTAACAAGTATTGAGAAGGTATCAGTACACAAATTACACATTGACGTCAGTTAATGGTGGCTTTTCCGTTTTTGCAGTCATACCGGCTTTGGCGTTCCTGATGACACACTTTTGTCACCCTGGTGTGCACTGCCATCCACCATTAGTATCCGCCTGCTTTACCACATAGAGTTGAAATGATTTAAATTAGTAACGATTCATTCTTAATTCTGCCAAAGCTGTAATAGGAATTATCTCATAGCTTTGGCACAACTTTGCTTCAGTCTGTTTTCAGTTGTGCTAAATAAGTAAAAGTGAAATCAAAAGAAAAAGAGACAATTTTCCTTCTCTTACCCTGCAAAGTGAATAATGTTGTGTAACATTTTACTCCAGTAGGCCTTAACGTATCCCATCCTTATGTTTAGTTTAAGCAGAAGCAGGGCCAAGAGAGAATATTTTGATGATCTACTTATAAAATTGTAGCTGCAGGTGCACAAAACACTGAAAAACATCTAATTGCCCTCAATGTACTTTTGCATTAATAATTGATAATGCCCAACACTGTGCAAAGAGGGGCTGAACCTTAACTACTGCTGCCTCTTCCTCCTTAACATATGTGGTCACTGTACCAACAATGTTTGTACATTAAACAGTAACCTGAATGCACAGATCCACTTCTGTTAAAAGGAGAGTTGCAAAACCGAAAGGGGAATTAACATCATATTTGCAACCGGTAAGCAGCAGTCTTCTTGTCAGTACCTGTAATAGAAAACAATGAGCAGGTTAACCTAATCTAACCACCCCTCTTTCTTATGAAATGAGGAGCAGCTCAAACCCTTTAGGTGTTGAATGAGTCAGTCTTCTTCACAGCTGTGCTGCATGCAACTGACTGCAAAGGACAGATGAGCTAAGCCGTCAATGCTTGATGTTTGCTTTGTGTTGACCTAAATTTAGCTTGAATCGTAACAGTTACAAAGTCAACAACTTTTCGGTGATATAATGTAACTAAATGTAACTAAATGTAACTAAAATGAAACTCAACTAGAAATATTGTTCTTATGTTTGATGTACTTGAGTTTCTTTTTTTAATGCCCTTTTCTACTTGAACTCTGCTACACATAGGAGGGGAACTTCAAGTCTTTTAACAGCGTTTGTTGCCAGTAACTTTACAAATGAAGAATTTTGCATGAAAAATGTGGATACTTTGTAAACATGTCTTGTTGTAAATTAAGCTATCCAAACAGGTACAGCTGAAATGATTAATCGATTAGCCAATTGACAGAAAATTCGTTTGCAGCTATTGTGATCTTAAGCGGTCAAGTTTTGTGTAAACACATTTCATGATGGAAGTTTGCAAATTTGCAAATTCTTTTCTCCTTTTTTTTTCTTTTTTTAACCATTTAAAGTTGTTTATAATGGTTTAAATTTATGTAATATTCTTTGTTTTGGGCTCTGTAATTGTGACTGAATTCCTTCCCTTTTCATTAATTTTTATAAAGCAGAAATCAATTGACTTCCAGGGAAATTATCCGCAGAGTAGCTAACAATAAAACTTGTTGTTAAAAATTGTTAAATATGAGTTCAGCTTCTCACAACTAAAACTGTGAAATTTTGCTTTGACATAAAAGCATCAGTAATAAAAACTCTAATGATATTATATAAAATATAATTGTCTCGGGGGCCGTTTATTTGCATTTTGTTCTGTTGTTAATAAAGTACATTGTCTTTAATACACTACTACATAACTGCCATTATTAATGGATGACTTTAACTTGTGCTCTTCCTCACAGTGTGTTTGTGCTTTTATTATAGTAAAGAATGTGAACATTCTCTGCCCCGCTGCAGTTTTCTCCCTAAAGTTGTTGATTATGTGGCATTAGGTACTCATTGCAAGTGGTTGTCAGACACAAGACTAAAAAGATTATTTAAAGATGGACCACAGCATCATTCATTTGAACTGTCATTTTTGTATTTACAGGCCATGGCACTATGTGGGAACAAGTGGACAAGGTTTCTGGGGCCCATTGTGTACCCAGAGGCTCCTGATGGAGGCTGGGGATGGGTGGTGGCTGTGGCCTTCTTCTTGGTGGAGGCTTTCACCTATGGCACCATCAAGATCTTTGGCATCTTCCTGCAGGACCTAATGGGGGAGTTTAGAGAGAACAACAATCGGATCTCCTGGACTGTCTCCATTTGTGTGTTTGTCACAACCTTTTGTGGTGAGTAAAGCTGATAAAGTAAAACCAATCAACTATAGACATAAATGAATTTGATAATGAAGTTTTGGAAATCACTATCAATGTCAATGTCCTTATCAGCTTGGTCGACTGTAGTCGACATTTTTGACATAGTCTGCACTAAACAACAGCTATTTCTCCATGGGTCCTCAGCTCCTCTCTCCTCTGTAATGATCAACCACTTTGGATTCCAACTTGTTGTTATGACTGGAGGACTTCTGATTTCCACTGGTACTATTGCCACCAGCTTCACCACCTCTATCAACCAAATGTACATCACCTATGGATTGGTTGCAGGTATGGAGTTGCTTTGTTCTTCCTTTGTCTCCTTTTGGAAAATCACATAATGCCATTGTTTTTTGACTCTTTTTTTGCAGCTTGTGTAGATGAATTAGAATTTAAAAAATTTGGGGTTTTTTTTTCCACTGTGTAGGTCTGGGCTACTGTTTGACCTTCCTGCCCACTGTGACCATCCTTTCCCAGTACTTTACCCGTCGACGGTCTCTGGTCACAGCTTTGGCTTCCATCGGGGAGCCCCTGGCCATGTTTGCGCTGCCACCAGGTGTGTTTGAGCTTCCACTGATGTTTTGTGCATACGGGGGGAGAAACTGTGGATAAATATGTGCTGAATGTGTATTTGTGGTTAAAAAAATGCATTGCCTGTTGAAAATTCAGAGGGGCTGCCATAACCATCAACACTATCTCTCAGGAGAATTCAGCTAGCAACATCAACAACAATAGTGATAATAATTAAAAAGCTTGGAGAATGCAGATCCCCTCTGAGGCTGATAGTCTGCTCTGCCATGGAAAAAAAACTTTAAGTAAAACCACTACCATATATGTCTGGATAAAATTTAAATATTATGTTATGTTAAAATATGGTAGTGCCTAGCTGAGGCTTAATCATTAAAGCCTGTGCAAAAATAATGTACATCTTAGTTGGAAAGATTTCATTTTTTTAACATACATTAATGAAAACCAAAAAAAAAGCAATTTATTATTATGTACAACTATCAAATTTTCAGACTGAAATAACATCTTGAACATGGCATAAGTTACAAAGAACTGTATGTATGTAGAAAGACATTTTTTACTTGAGTCAAATTTAAGTTTGCACATCTAAAAAAAACCCTGAACTGTTACAACTTATCAACTTATTATTTGCATAGTCTCTTTAGTAAAATAATCATGGTTTCTGTAATAAAATTTGAAAAAATTTAGTTTGGCAGACACATCAAATGTTTTAACAACAGTACAATGTACAGTGTTCAAACACACATGATCCAAAAGTCACCTGTTCTCCCATGACACAAACCATTGTCCTAGAGTGCTCCATAACAACTGCTTTCTGTATGAAGTTTTATAAAACTACACGTGTCAGTTACCCCAGGGGATTACTGGTACCTCTGAATGAAGACTGAGATATGGAGTCATAGTTTTACAATTGGCTATGTTTTGTAACTATTGAATTTTACTGCCATCTACTGGAATTTAAGATGTAAAGTATTAATTTTGCCAACTTTCCTCTTGATTCAGATCTTTGTCTCCTCTGGTTTTTAGGAGAAACTAAAAGATACCTGCTGTAGGATCAGTTTGTAGTCAAGTTAAAAAGTTTAGAAAGTCAGAAATATAATCCAGGGAAACCTCAAATGTGCTTTAAAAGAAGTCATAAAAATGTCAAAACCTGATGGAAATTTATCAGAGAGCTTGCTGTCATTCATATGACTTGTGAACCTCCCTGTTTTCCTGGACAAAGGAAGGAAGTTAAGGAAGTTATTTAAAATATGTAGATCAAGAGATGGCTTCTGAGAAGTGTTTAAAGTGTGGCAGATTTAACCAGATAAAGGTAAGGAATTTACAAACTGGTCAGATACATGGGGAGATAAAGAGACAGCTTAGAAGAAACTTTCTGGCCATACTAGTTAAAACTACTCCTTGCACTTATGTGTTGTTTCATCCTCAACATGAACATGGGCTCTTTAGGTAAACTGTGGGTCAACCCTGCTTGCAAAAAACTCACTATGGCTGAAAATAATCCCCAACAATTACTCTATTTACTCCTGATTTTGTAATCTTAGATAAACATCACAGCGCCCAGCTTTTCTAGGAAATTCTTCAGCCTCGAACAGGAACCAGTGGGTTTGGGCTAAGAGCCACAGACAGGTATTGACAGACAGATAGCACCAATTTTTAGTCTATTCGTTGGACTTGTTGACAAAAACAGGAATAAGATATGTTGAGGTCATGCACCCTTTCTTCCATCAATTTTCCATAGCAGTTTATGCAATTCAGATCTTTTATCCCACCACTGATACCTCATATACAGTCTTATTGATGCATACTCACTGAATATCTCCTTTTGCTTCTTAGCTTTTACTAAACTGAAGGACCTTGTTGGCTGGCGTCACACCATGGCAGTGATAGGAGCTTTACAAAGCATCATTATCATATGTGGTGCTATGCTTCGGCCACTCATTATCAAACCCAGAGGAACCCATGAGACCGAGACAGATGGCATATCACCAAAGGAACTGGAAGCCTGCACTACACAAGAAAACGTAGAGGGCACAAACCCAGAGGACTCTTTGAAAAGCAGTACCTCTCACAGTCTGGACAATGAGCTAACCAGAAGCTCTGTGAGTACTGGAGACTCTGGTGTCCAGTCTCTGAAGGACACAGACAACAGCAGCCCAGAGGAGAAGACTTTACTGGACAAAGAAGCAAGGTTAGAGACAGAACCAACATCTGTGGGAAAAAACAGCATGGCAGACTCGAGAGGGCCCGAAACAGAAGAGACAAAGAACAAAGATACAGAGAATCAAGGCATGGAAAATAAGGAAATTAAGTCAGGGGATGCAAAGCTAACAGCAAAGAACTTCAAACTTCTTGATTTCTCCATCCTCAGAGAGCGCAGCTTCATCCTCTATTCTATGTTTGGGCTGTTCGCCACACTCGGCTTCTTCGCCCCTCAACTCTACATCATTGAACTGAGTGTAAGTCGAGGTGTGGAGCGGGACCATGCCACCTTCATGCTCTCCACCATGGCAGTGGCTGAAATCGTTGGCCGATTCTCTATAGGATGGATCCTCACACGCAGGCAGCTCATAACAAGGAAGCTGCTAGTGCTTCTGGCATGTGTTCTTATAATGACTGCAGATCTGGTGGGATTTACTTTGGTTACAGAGTTCTATGGCCTGGCTGTGTGCTGCTGTTTCTATGGCTTAGTAATGGGAGCCCTAGCATGCACCCACGTCCCCATGCTGGCTGAGGATGATGTGGTGGGCATTGAGAGGATGTCCTCAGCTGCTGGCGTCTATGTGTTCATACACAGCTTTGCTTGTCTGGGTGGACCACCACTTGGAGGTAAGGGCTATCTTATAGTGAGAAGTTGAATATGGTTTCACTGTACTACAGCTTCTATCTTGATAACCCCAAAGATTACTTATTACTTAAATTTATGTTTCTTTGGTGTTGTACCATCACACCAACATAAAACATACAGTAAAATCATACCTAAAAGACACAGATTGAGAGAGACAGGAAGAAATGCAAGAAAAAAAGCATTCCATACTGAAATCATGACTAGTGATTCAGTCCAATTTATCATATTTTCTAAGGCTTTCTTGTGGAAAACCTTTTGAAAGTTTAAAACTCCAATCCATCTTTAAAGCACTGCTCCGTTTTACCTCTATTACATTGTGGCTGATGAGAACGATGTGGTGAGTAAAATAGATTTTTCAAAAATTGTGAATCACTGTAACTAAACCAAAACCAAAAAGGTCCTTTAGCATAAAGTCATAGACAAAAAATATTGCACAAAAAAAATGTAGGCTGATGTGTAGGTTGTATGTAAGATTAGCTGCAGATAAACACAGAAACACAAGTAAAATGCATGATCTCTTCCTCTATCTGGCAGATATTGACAGAATCCTCAAAACTAGTACAGCAGATGCCAAAATATTCAGACCTTTCTTCATTAGTATAGATGACTCTTTTGAAACATTGGACAGTTTCCCAGAAAGCAACTCTGTGGCTTCTTTAATTGAACTGGTCTTCAGAGTTTTTCAGGACAAAGACCCCTTAGCTGGTA
>JAPZDZ010000014.1:12862373-12873782 GCA_029783805.1 Acanthurus tennentii
AATTCAGTCTTTTTTGTGAGTGCATTTGAAAATCTGACCTTTTGGTGTGCCTTAACTAAATTGAATAGAGGGAGAAATGTCTTAAAAAAGCTGCAGATCATGAGACTTCCTTGTTTTTTTTTTAATATCTTCCCTTCGATGAGCAATATTTACTCTTAAGTAATTACAACTTGTGTAAATGATTCTTTATCTTGTGATTTAGAAACTACAGCCTTATTTGTTAGCATGAGCATGCCACAAAAAAATTGATTCTGTGTGAAGTAATGTGCATACCTGGTATCTTTCAGCTAGTTTGAAGCCGATTGCGGTGTGGAGTTTGTGTAGGCAGATTGGGCAGAAATCGAGGGGTCTAAGATCAGACTCCTCCAGGTGATTGGAGCCCTGCATGACACAGCTCAACCACTGGCAATGCTTTATTCCAAACATATGGCCGATCTCATGGGTCATTGTCTGGATAGAAAACATTTAAAAACACCTGGATTGATTGTTTTTATCAGCAGAATTGATAAAACTACAGAGATGGAGGACCTTCGGTAAGACCACACAGAGGTTCAAAGTACCAAACCTGAGAGAGTGCAGGAGCATATTTTTCACAAACCTTGCAGGATCGAAGCAGCAGAGTGCTACTGATGGGGGGAGTGTAGTATCCATCAAACACAGAGTAATCCTGCTGCTTTGGTTTAAGTGATTCCCTCACCCTCCCAGCATAGCTGCTACTGTAAAAGTTGTCATCGTACCTGGCAAAGCTGAAAACACCCATTCCTACATGCACAGTTGAGAAAAACATGACATAGGTAATTAAATCTCAACTGGATTGTATGTACATCAATAAGGCAACATCTAGTGTTTCTTCAAGCACATTACATCATCAGAGACTATCAAAAAGAACTGATGTTTATACTGTTTTCTCTGTCTTTGGGATCATGATCGTCCTGAAAATATCAGACTATTTCAAGGCAAATTTAAAGTATGTTTAAGCTTACTGGAGTACTATTATTAAGTGAGGTAGCATCAATCCTTAATAGTCACAGGAAAACTTAATTTGTATTAGTGGAAGCTTTGTGGTGAAACCTCACCCATATTCAGAGAAGCCTGTCCAAAAACAAAGTTCCAGGAATCTTTGGGGTAGAGGTCAATCATTGTAATTCCAACAATACAAAAAGCATCTTTTGGCTTCCTTTTTCCCAGGAATCTTAGCAGGTCACCTACACATCAAGAGAAGACAATAATAGAAAAGCCATATCCAGTTCGAGATCAGTGCATTTTACCCCTCACCCTCTTGCATTTTTATACTGAAAGTGGCCAAACCCCCCTAGCAAGCTTTAGTTACTCACCAGTGAGTATCTGAAGGTTATGTGAGTAGCTGTTAACTCTGAAAGAGCATTTTGTTTCAGCCACAGAAACTGCAGGCAACAACTTAACAGAAAGCCCATAGAAGAATGCCTGGCAGTACTGTCTGAGCCACTCTACATACTGGTCTGTCTGTACCCCCACCTCCCCAAAGGAACCTACAAGAAACATAGTATAGAGTTAAAGCCAGAGAACTATGTAACATACCAAAAAAGAGTGGGTTACAACATACTTTACAGGCATTATCCATCCGGTTGGATAACATTAGAGTTTTAATGCAATTTTTAATCTCTTGTCATGAAATATGGTTGCACATTTATAGTGCTCATGTGTTATGCATTTATGTACTGGCATCAACAAACAGCAAATATGCACACACTTAAACACCCTATTCTTAAAAATGGCCATGATATCAGGGCTAATGCTGTGAGAACATTTTCACAAAAACACCCACACACTTCACAAGGATGGAGGAATACAGAGATTCTGGCCTCACCACTCAAGCAAATACACATACTCACCTATTGTTTGAATGTATATAGTATTGTGTTTTGAATCGGGTGTCTTGCGGTAAGGATCTTGGCAGAAGGTCTTAAAGTCTTGAGGGTCCTCAGGGTGAGCAGCGATCCAGTCTGAGTCAGAGTGCACTGTGATGGGTTGGAAAAGGGAACCTGGCTGTCCTGGATGGAATCCTTCCTCCAAAAGACGCCTTTCTTCTTTTGTGTACTTGCTGTAAAGTTTAGCCAAATCCTGACAATTGGAGACCAAAGCTGTTTGCAGCGTATCAACAGAATGCTGGATCACCTTCATCTGCTGGGGAGATTTACAGCGTCCACATGGTCACACATAGAGATCACTGTCATTCCTTTAGTTCCTTGCCCTAGTTTCAGCACCTGATCATTTACGACAGCCTGTGGAGGCCCATGGTAAAATTTGTAAAAAAAAACAAACAAAAAAACCCCAAAACAAATAAAAAAACAAAAAACTGGGGCAATGAAAATTTGACTCTGAAGACTAAATGTGTCCTGGTTATTTTCAAGTCCCATAGTATGAAACTTTGCCAAATAGGGAGGTTACTGGCAAAGAAAACTGTATTAACTTGTTACAAAAAATATTAGATAATGCATTGTACAACTAATAGAAAGTATACAAGTCTACCTTAGCAAATAGCAGTGTGTTAGTAGATACAAATTTTGAGCAAACTTGCCTGGAATGACCTTGCAGAACTGCCACATGAAGAGTTAGCCAAAAATGTGCATCATTGGCCTTAAAACAGAAAGTAGTTCACCATTATGTTGACACCGGAAGACATTTTCGCCTCGTACTTCTTCTCATGACGTCACGTAAACAGAGGGGTGGAGCTCTTCACGTCGGACGACAAGTAAGAAGGCTGCCTCGCTACCATGTTACACCTAACGGCTCCTGAGTATCCGTTACCCTACCTCTGACACCATTAAAATGTTACTATTTTTCGAACTTTACATATTTAGTTTTTTGCGATCGACTGCTGTAAACTATAGAGACTAGTTAACCACGGCAATCGGCAAGAAGACGGAATACGAAAGCGGAAGAACTTTCAGTTAGCTTAGTGAAGCCTTAGCTAGAGTAGTTAGCTTGACAAGTAGTTGATATAACGTTGACGGAAGCAGCTAGCCGGCTAGCTTGCTCCCTGTGCTGTCATGCCCGGAATTCCTCGAGATTTCAGTTCGCAAACGAGAATACCTAGTTGTTAGCCGGCTACCTTTCAGACGCCCAGCAGCAGTTTGTACCACCGCCGAGGCGTAGCCAGGGCGGACCGGACTAGGAACACTTACAGGTCCGATTTTGTCCACAGCTGAGGCTTGTGATTTCCTGCGACGACCTGTGCTTCAGCTGTTTGGAGATAACTCATCCGCACATCCAAGACTTTCTGATGAGATGAGAGGTAGCTTGCCATGCTGAGTTTCTGCGAAATGGCCGGGAAGCTGTAACATAGCCAAAGCTTTAAAAGAAGACATCTCAGTCCGACTCGCAAGGACTGTCAACCTTCCTCTTTGCCAAAAAAAAAAGAAAAAAGACGAAGAAGAAGCAGAATTCATAAAAACCGCAAAATGCTGACTGACAGCAGGTAATCACCATTTTTTTTAGCCATTTTGCACACATCTTTGTATTTAATATAGGCTCGACATTACATACACTATGGCCTTTATAATGGTATTACGTTATTGTTAAGCACTGTTGTAGATTGATAATGTTACACATGATCAGTACAACATTAAAAGCCAATACAGTATCCTTGGCTATTCATTCTGACAATGTACTGTCAGTGATTCTCCTCTCACACTGCATGTTCAGTCTCTACATTGACCCCAATGAAGGTATGTTAATCAATGTTTTCTCAAAATGGGAGTGCCACATGTCTGATCATGTAACTGCCTGAGTGTGAGGGCTATTTTTGGTTTCTCTTCATGTTCCTCATTCTGCTTCTCTCCACCCAATCTTTTTCTCCCCCGCCTGCATCTTGACTGTCACACAATCTACTTCATATTAATGTTCATTCTATTGTCCTCTGCACACACAATTATCTCTGTTCCTACCATTTCTTATTGACATAGGAAACGGCACCGTAGCTGTGACAGTGAGGAGGACCAACAGCTGAGTCCTCAAGCCAAGAGGTTAGGAGGGGGTCCCAGTCTGCTTGTGTCAGATGACTCAGAGGTGAGACCAACTTGGTGTTAACATTCATCCTTTCATCACAAAGACATAGGTTTACCCTGATTCCATGTAATTGTCTTATGAAAGTCACCTTTGAGAAGAAGAAAAGTTTTTTTCTGCCAGAGTCATTTGTTCTCTGTTGTTAAGTTTATAATGTAATGCTTATTGACTTTTATAGATAGTTTGGCAACCTGGCAACATGTATTAAATACACATCTCTGCATTACATATGCAATGCAGCACTGTCAGGAAAAGCTTAGAATGTGTTATTTAAGCATCTACATCTATCAAACTACACTTCAGAGCCCTTCTCTGTTCTGTATTTGCAGTCTTCCAGCAGCGACAGCAGTAATGGGATCAGTAGTCCCGAGAGAGCAATAGTGGCCCTCACCAGGCCCTGCATACACAGCCAGAACAACTGCATCACCCAGCACTCCCTCAGCCCAAAGCCTGAAGAATCTGCTAGCGCCTTGCAGCATGGTTTCCATGGCGACAACAGCAATGTCTCCTATGACCACATCAACAGAGTCCTGAGGGAGGCGCACTTTAGTAGTCTGCAAACAAGAGGGCGTCCAGGCTCAACATGACCATGACTTCTGACCCCTCTCCTGACCTTTTGTCCCTCGACCATCAGTGCTGATACTGCTGATAGGCGGCTCCTTCTTGAAAGCCTCAAGCAACACATTCGAGTCGGGGGGGAAAGGATGATGTGTGGGGAGGTTTACAGATTTTGGGCACATAAGCTCATCCCCACCTCACCTTGTACCATTTGTTAAGACCATAAGCACATCCGCCTTTCCATGGCCCAGCCACTGTGGTTTTCTGTGCAGTATTAATGTGTATGTGTGTGTATGTGTGCGTGTGTGCGTGCATGTATGTGCGTGCGTGTATGTACGCGTATACGCACCTTGTGCACTTTATAAAGAGGTGTCATTCTCTTTAAATATGTGCGTTGATGCGGCGACATTGTCATTGGTGCTAATCACAAGACAAGTGTGATGACCCAAAGTGCTTGCAAAACTAAATAAAGCTAAGCACTTTACTCAAAAACTCATTCTGTTTACTCTCGCCTGGGGAAGTCAATCACGTTTGTACCTGTGAACTGGGAGATACAGTGACCCCTTTCACACAGGAAGCTTATAGAGGCCAACAGCACTATTAAAACAATCAAAAAAATATTTCAAATTTCGGCCTTGTCTGTTTTCTCTTACCAAAGTGGTAAAATTAAAGTATAGTGTATTGAAAACACTTTTACTATGTAAATCAATCTATATTGTTTTTGTTTGGCAGGCCAGTGGGTTCAAGGTAATGGAACAGAGTTTCCTCATGAGCCTCGCCACCAAAATCCAACCTCAGATTAGACCCTTGCTAATTATAGAGCTGTGAGAGCGGACATGGGATTCTGCGGCTCAGGCAGCGTCATGCTCAGCACAGTGCTTCTAACAAAAACAGCCTCAATGAAAAGCTCTCTTTTATTCATTTTGTAACCATGTGTTTTTATTTAACATTTCACACATCATGTTTATGTGTGTTGTAAGCCTGTCAGCCATACTTGTTTATGTATGGTTTAATATGACCAGCACACTGTGTTGCAAATAAATTTGAGAGATGTTCAAGTGATTCCTGTTTATATCATTTTCCATTTGACATTGAAATAAAGCATTGCTGAAAGTGTTGTCTGCAACATGTTACTAATGCTGTTTAGTATTCTGTTAAAATCACAGTATCACAAGACTCATTTCTGTTGTGGTGCTGTAGCAAAAAAATACAGCATGTTTTATTGTTCTTCAATGTGTGCAACAGCATATCTCATGTTCACTGAATCAAAAAACATCGGTAGCAAGCATTCGTTGTACGCATCAGTAGGCTGGATTACCATCTGGACATGTAGTTGTGCTACATTCCACAGTTCCCAACACTACAGTACAGTATGTAACGGAATTAACAATGCTGCGACAGTGAAGGTTATCTGCTTTTTTTAATCACATGAACAACTGTTCATGAAATCACAGACATTTTGCATTATGCTGATTGCAGATGTTTCATCATGTATAATTCCTCACGTTAATTATTCACACAGAATATCTTATTAATGCATTCTTCCATTAGTTCTTCTGTCATTAATCATAGACATGCACTCAACATCCACTCTTACAGAACGTTTTAATGAATACATGGTGGACACAATAAATAATTTGTAAACCAACACTCAGATAACATTAACATTGACATAATAGCATAGTACCGAAAAATATGGAAGACAAGTATCGTTTGTAGGTTCATGAGTCCATAAGAAAAGCAGTTGTAGTGCAAATTACAAATTGAGGGTATTTCCCCCAGAGGTTTAGGGCTTGCTGCAGAGGCAGAGTGCTGCAGAGTTGTTTAAGTTAGCTAAAAGGAATCCTGAGATAAATCAACTGGCAATAATAACCTTTAGTTCAACACAACCACTCTTGGTTAAATACTTAAAAAATTAGACGTCAGCAACACAGCATAAAGACCAGTCCTCACCTAAGACAGTTTAGGGGTTTCTTAAACAAATTGTGGATTGTACTCATCCACAATCTAGTTATATTTTTCTAAATGGCTCTTTCTTGACCCAGCTCATTAAATACGACTTCTAAGGAGGCACCATACAGATAAGAACAGAAAACCAAAACGGTTTGAATCAGCTATCTATATATAGTGTTATAACATCATAGATCTTTGTTTTGGTTTATAAAATAAAGTAGATTTTTTAAAGGATATACATGATGACATCATCAATTTAACTTATAATTTCAGATGCAAAATGTTGGTCAATAGTTGAGAAATGAGAAGGCCGATACTGGTTGGCTGCTATCAGATCCAACTGAATTGCAAACTGATGGGACGTCTTTACTGGTGTCACTGATGCTGATACTGTTTTGCACAGCTGGATTCTCCCTTGAGCTGTCGTTCATCATGTCCGTTTCAATCTGGGATGTTTCTGTTTTACACAGGGGCTTCCCCTTGGTCACCAGCTCCATACCACTGAAAAGGGACAGTTTGCTCAGACAGGGCTGCTCATACTGGGGTTCAGCTGGAGGGGAAGAGCACCCGTCTGTGTTTAACTCTGGTTCCTCAGCAACCAATTCAAGCTCAGCAGTCCTGACTGGCTCTACCAGGTTTTCCACTAACTCTTGCTGAATGGGAGAAAGTTTCTCTTTGCCAATGTCATTCATCAGCTTGCCTGACGAGTCTCTCTCTGCTAGGGTCAGACTAGGAGGGGATGATGGGGAATTTGGTGATTGGGTGACACCTGTGGGTGAGATGTCAGGCTGATAATGTTTGAGGTTGGTGTCGTCATCAGGGTGGGTTGGTAGTAAAGGGTCTGAGTACGTAGAAGTGGGAAGCTGATTGGTTGTTGTTTGATGGCTGCTGTTTGCTGTATCCTGCCTTGGAACGTGAGTAGATCCACCCATCAGAGCCTCAAACTGTCGCAGGATCTGGTGAGAGGAGATAAGAACAAAAAAAATACACCCCATTTTGAGGATTTTCTAGCTCTGTTTTATCAGTCTCTGTCACATGTAGCTTGCTCTTTATGACTCTTTACCTTGGTGGCTTTGTTGGCGACAGGTCCTGGAGCTCCCTCACTCAGCTGGTGGAGCCTTCGTTGTGTAGCTCCAAACATTTGTTCCAGAGAGAGGAGGTCAGAGGTCAGGAGGCATGATAGAGCACACAGTGCCCGCTGCAGGGTGGAGCACAACAAAGACGTGTATATTGGGACTGCACAGTATCACAAAGAAAACTTTATATCTTCATAAAACATTTAATTACTGTTACCATCTTAACAGTGTTTGAGGGATCTTGAAGCTTGCTTGAGAGCAACTCCAGCACAACCTCACAGTTGAGAATGGAGCACCTGCCAGATTAAAAAAGACCAAAATCAGGCTAAAGCCGTCCTGACAAATATGCAAAAATAATATAGTTTATAAATGTGGTAATCAGCCAAAATGGCTCTATTCTCAGTCTGATTTTGGATGTACTGACTCTTTGATAAAGTGTTGGCTCTCCTCTCTGGACAGGAACACTCTGGATCCCTCCGTCAGTCTGCTGATGAGTGCCATCTCCTGGCCGCAGTCCCCTAACTGCAAGGCTTCCACCCTGAACACCAGAGAGTGATTGAGACAGAAAATACGGTGATCTAGAGAAAGTGAGAGGATGTGGGGTTTAGCTTAGGCTTAGACAGCCACACACCTTTCTGATAGGTCCCCACTGCTCTCTCTGCTGGCCCCTGATTGGCTCCCAGTCCCAGCTGATTTGCTGCCCACAGAGGCCCTGCTGTTAGCTGCAATGTCCTGAGAGGAGTTGTGAGAGGAGCTGTTACCGCTGTCTGTCTCTTCCCAGCCGCCTCCCACCTGACCTGGGCACCTCTGGGTCATTGCTGTTGTGAAACGCAACAGTCAAATGAACATTTTTAATCAAATCAAAATATGTCTTGACAGCCTGAGCTTGTCAGTGACTCATTAACTGCATCAAGGTTCAGACCTTCCATTTAGAAACATAGGCCTCCATTATTATCAATATCAACACCATCAATATCCCACCTTTTGGTCTACGAGCAGGTAGGTTATAGGCACATGCAGGCACAGCCACCTCTATGGGTGCAGATGGTGCAACAACGGCTCGGTAATGGTTGTCGTGGAGACGAATGCCTTGGTGTTCAGTTGGGGGAAGGACAGCACTGGCCACTACCTCTGCAGCTTTCTGGATCTTATCCAGCAGTGAGTCACTGCCTCCTTGTAGACACAGGTACAGAAAGAGGAGAGATAAAGAACATGAGCTTGAACGCATTTGCGTTTGTGTGCTTACTGTGTGTGTTGGTGTGTCTCGCACCTGTCCCCTGCTTCCCTGGACTGTAACCAAAACCCTGCATTCCTGACCTGTGGGCAGTTCCTGAGCCCATACCTGGATAGAGAAACACAGACAACCTATTGTGCTTTGGGCTTTAAGTTCATTCAATACCGGTAACCCTACATAGCTGTTTAATTTTAATAAGCTACTTACATACACTAATAATCTCTCTAATATTTACAGATTTATATTATTATTACATATAAAAGCAGGAATGGGTTCCAATGGGTTTGACTTCTTTTCAAGTTTTATTTTTCATTTAGTCTTGTATCTGCAATGCTTTATAACTAAGCAAATAGTTGATATGTGTTGATCATTGTCCCTGTTGTTACCCACCCATTGTTGGGGGGGCCAGGTTGAGGGGCGTGATGCCACTTTTGGTAGGAATTGTATCCGTGAAAAGCAACCTGGCTACTTCCTGCAAGTAGAAAAAGTAAAAACTGAGTGTGTTTGCCAAGCTGTCAGAGATTATATGGCTGACATCATGGCTAAATATAACTTGCATCTCACCTGTGCTGTATTTCTTACTTTCTGGTACAATGCTGTGCCGTGGATAGGATCAGGAGGGCCGCTATAAGCTTATCACAACCAAAAATAAAATAAATAAATAAACAAATAGAAACATCTAACATTGGGAATATTCATTTCAACCAGCGTCAAATAGAGAATAAGAGTTCAATAGAAAAAGAAGTACAAGGTCTCACCTGAAGCTTGCTGGATGAAGGTAGAGTTTCTTCTGAGTTCTGTGAGGAAATGGTTTGAGCCGTGACCACAAAGATGCACAAAGATCTTCAGCACCTGAAATTTCAGAGGCACAAAAATCAGTAACATTCAAAACCTTGCAAAATGTGGCTACATGACATGGCTCCTTCCAACTGAATCACATCAAGACGGGAAGTTCAATATTAACACTGTTCTCACCTTCAGTTTGACATGACAGGACTCCACCTGCAGCCTCTCCAGAAGATACTCTAACAAACACTGACCACATCCTAAAGACTCATGGGAGATTTCTAGTGTGACATTGGTTAAGGATGTTACCACTGTGTGATAGACTCAGTGAGTCTGACATGGGCAAAGTGACTCTTCTCTGGTAAGAACATTACACATTAAGAAGGCAAATATGTCACTATTCCATGCTTTTGGTACATACATTATTACTGAGTAATGTATTTCAACACCTGCAAAATAATGGCTCTGTCTCGCCTGTGTTAGCTTACATACACTTTAGGGTTTGCAGCTGCTGGCTAAACCAAAACTGAATCTGCTAAAGGATACTTCCAATCTCCTGGAAAAGATAGCCAGGACAAGGGTTTTCATCATCTGCTGTAGCCTTCATCAGAGTAGGGACCTTCATTTGGTGAAAACGACCATAATAAGGAAAAAAAAACACCCATTTAGTAAGGAACTGTGTTGTTCTCCATGCGTTTCATATTCAACAAGCGATTTGATTTAAACCCAATCTGTGAACTTAACTGTTTGATTAATGGTGAAACATGCACTTATATGGAAACAAACTTAGCATAACACCAAGGTCTGAGCACCACATTAGTTTTGGCCAAACATGCAGTTACATTCGTGTAAAATATCTGTCTGCTGCTTTACCACTTAAGCAAAACAAGTCGTCAGGTCATCTAACAAATGACATTAGCTTAACTGTAATAATTAAATTTGTTTCTTCTTGCTGTTAGCAAACTAGCAGGCTACTAGCAAGGCTAATAGTAATGGCATAACTTAGCAGATTCAAACAAACACGTTAACGTATGTCGTATTAATCCTGCTCCGATCAGCTGTTTACGGTTTTCACAACTTGTAATGACTGTAACCAGCTCTTACTTTCTGAAGAAAAGCTAAGCGTTCCATAAATGTTGCCATGATTTAGCAATCCTTGCTGCGGGTTACTCATCTTCCTCCGAGGGGCACGAAGGGAAGGCGGGGCACGGAGTGACAGCTAACCAATCATGGAACAGGAAGTAGCAATCCCAAATTTTATTGGCGTTCTGGTTGCGCTTGAGTCAGATGAACAGCGAATCAAATTTAAGAACGCTGAAGCTTGACCTTTTGATTGACAGGGAGACGAACGAATCACATTGCCGAATATTGCGGGATGTTTTCTTGATGACAGGGTCAATAATATGGCGCTGTCCATGGTTTACAGAAATGCTGTATTTTCTTGAGGATGTGTATTTGTCATGTAAAGGCTATAGACATTTTAAATCGCGTTTAACAATTTTAAACAAGCTTCGGTTTCTGATATACTCGTTATATCTATATCCTGCTCCTCACTTGACTTAAAAGCCTAAAGGGCCTCTTTCATAAAAGGCAACCATGTCTGGGTCAAATGTCTGGAGTCGCAGTCGAGAGAAAATGAGACTTTTCCCCGAACTTTTTGCCCAGTGTGCAGAAGAGGTAAGCACTGCTTTCATAGTTCTGTGAGGAAAGTTGTTTTTGCATTCTATGAACGTGTTGACATCTGAAAAAGTTGCCTTC
>JAPZDZ010000014.1:12896681-12909338 GCA_029783805.1 Acanthurus tennentii
GAGAGAGCTTGAGTGTTAACACTACTCCATAGTAGTCCAATTAGACAGCAGAGTACCTATGTATTTCTATGGGACTCAGTCATGTGTGGAGGTAGTTGTGGGTTTTTGGATGGGGTGGGGTTGGGGGGCAAATTTCAGGGCAGATTTGGACGGATAACCCAGTTGGGGCAAAATTAGACGCAGGCATCTGGATTTGACCTCGGGCCCTCACCGTGACCCTGGGTCACTCAGGGGTCACGGGGCACAAAGCAGAGCACTGACCCTGCACAGGTCAAGCATGCGGGCGGCTGAATGGACGCCTTTGTGGGGCCTGGCATGCTCACTATTTCCCATGAGCACCAGGGGACTGTGTCTGCCCAGGAAACTGGACCGGAGAGCGGGCCAGACAAGGTGTGTGTATGAATGTGTGTGTCTGAAAACCATAATTGATTTTTGTTTATATTACTGCTTGTTTGGTTTATGATTATCGCTGACTGAGGTTCATAGTTTGTCCTGATCTTTATTTACTACCATGTTACTTGGTATGTGCTTGTTTGTTTTTTGTGCTTTTTGGAGAGACTGTGGTGGGCAACAAACTGCCAGGCAAAACCCTTGCAACTCGAGACAGCCGAATTTCACTCTAAGGATTACATACTTCTTTGTTAAAGAAACATCAGAGTACCCTTTCAAATTCAATTCTTATTTTCTTAGACCTGAAATATTGACATGTTGGAGATACATGATATTTTACTGCTTTTGTTTGTGTTTCTGTGTCAAGGCGAGAGCGATATAGCTTAAATTTTAGGTATGCCTGTGGTCGTTGATTGTGTACATCTGTTAGCGCCTCCTTAATGAGCGCATGCACGCTGCCTCCAGTCCTGTGTGTGGCCCTCAGAGAGGGAGAGAGAAGCCCTCTGCTCCAGTAATCACATTTAATTACGCACCAGCATTAGACGGCCTATGAAAAGGGTTTTTAGGCAGGCCTCTCACACAGAAATTGGCTGCATCCAGCTGAACATTGCCCACCTTTGTCCTGCCGGTCCCACAATATTCTATTAAGACTTTGTCATTTGACCATCAGCAAAGCACTATGGTCTAGCACTAGCAACTGCTGGACTAATGCTACACATTAAAAACGGGAAGGTAAAGGGAACAATAAGCGTTTTCTTGGCTGAACGGCTTGCGTCTGCCCCATTAATGAAGCAAATGGACCACACATTAGGCTCCATCCACAATTACACAGCACCTAGAATAACAGATAAAGGACGTATAGTCTCAAGAAAATCCTCCATGTCTGGTTATCTGAGGTTTAAGGAAAATTTTGTGGGTGTTTCTTTTGAAGAGGAGAAGTGGAATTTACTTTGTTAATCTCCAGGGGGGCTCTTGTACTGTGAAATCAATTTGGAGGAGCGAGTTTTACGAGATGACGTGGGATTTTGCGTTGCAGAGAGAGAGAGAGAGAGATGACAAGTCACCATCTGCACCGCTCAGCTCTATACGCATGAATGTGCAGTGTGTGTGTGTGTGTGTAAGTGTTAATACTGACGTTCATCACCATGTTTACATGCAGAGAGAATTCTGTTCTCACTCACATAACCTGGTTCAGGGTCAACAAGTGTAAACATCACAACTCAGATAGTTTACATTTTAAACTAAACATGTGTCTATGAAAGTATGAAAATATTTTGGTTCTTTTACTTTATTAATGCTTGCAATCTCATGCTCCCAAAGCATTACGCATACAGTTTTGATTTTGTTCCAGTTTTTGCTGTATTTGTGATCAGTCCTAGGATTTGTCAGTGTTCCCATCATCTGACACAAAAGTTCACTTGGACTAGACATCTGCCTTATCATTTAACTTTTATGCTGTTTTATTTTTTGAGAGGAGATTCCTTCGGTGGTCAAAAACACCTGTAGTACTTGGTTTAAAGATATATAGACTATACATAGTCTATATATCTCCCTCAGCATACTGTAGGCGCTGATAACCTTCTCATCACTTTGACTGTTTATGTGTTTAATTCCTCTTTTGACAGCAAACGAGACTAGTTTTCTACATTAGTGTCGGTATTTAGGAGAAAAAAAATTCTTGACACACATACACACACACACGCCACGGCTGAGATTGCTCTCAAACTGACCATAAATCCAGTGTGTTTTTAAAAGGCCAGACTCATAAAGAGAAGAGGTGACAGAGCAGCACTGATGGGTCAATATGGCCTCCATCCTACAACGCACTCACACACACTCACACACACACATACACACACATACACACACATACACACACATACACACACACACACACACACACACTCATACACAGACTTTCTTACTCTTTCTCTCATTCTAGATTCCACATAGACAGTACATACGGATGTAATCACATGCATAACCACACACACAGTTTGTTCCATTTTCATGAGAACACACATTCTTTATCATATTGTATACATATATGCCAACCACACACATTCAGTGCACACTGGAGCACATGATGTACAGTACGTAAAGACCTGTATGTGTGTGTATTAACACACACAGGACTAGTGTGTAGTGAATGGTGTGTTTGACTGGAACAGAATGACTGCGGGGATTCATGCTGGCTTTCCTCTATTAAACTCTGCAATAAGGCTCACTGTGTATGGGAGTGCTGACGTCCCTGCCCACCGTGGTGATCTACAGCCTGTGTGCTTGTGTGTGTGTGTATGTACATGCTAAACTCTCTACCTGTTCCCAATGATCTATAGCTCCAGGGGATTTTATATACCATATACGAACATTTGTGTGCATTTGTGTGTGTTTAAATCAATGTTTGCGAGTGAGCGTGTCCACATGGGCGTGCAGCTGCATGCTCTACAGCTCTGGTTTGCAATGGTTTTTAGGGTTTGGCACACAGAGGGAGGGAATTCCTTCAAATTCGGACCGAGACAGAGGAGGGTCTCACTGGTGACTCTAAACTGCTGCAAACCTTGGATGGGGGAGTGATAATTTACAGTCCTAGTGGGCTGCAACTGAAGGGGACTCAGTAAAGTGGTGGAAATGGACCGGCCCGTATATCTCCCCGTAATTGACGGCCTGTGCAGAGTTCAGAGCCAGGAGAGATGGTGTTATCCCAGGTTCTCCTCAGGCTCCTCGGCTGCTCCTTTCTCTCCGGCCGTCTGCGGCTGTTCAGCCAGAAAACAGCCCTTTCATTTGAAACGCTGCTTTATATGGCTCTCTGGTGCCAGCAGCATCATTAGGATTTTAGGAGTGGCACTTATCACATGAACAGCCAGGTCCTTACCCAACAAATATTAGGATTATTTTTGCCTTTTTTTTTATTGCTTCGCTGATTTATTATACACAGAGACAGAAGAGACAGAAGCCTGAACACCCTCAACAAACCCAATAAATAGCCTTGCATGATACAGTCTCTAACAGCCCTGACTAAAAAGCTTTTAGAAATGTTTGTGAAATGCTCTTAATGTGAGAGGAATTTTCCCAACCGCAAGAGGATTACGTAGAAGAGACATGACAAGAAACAGACAGCGGTTTGACATTAAAATAGTGAGGTGAAAGAGTCTAGAGGTCTGGGGCGGACAGTTTAGCACATTTGTTTTTAACTCTGTTGACCATTTCAAAAACCTGCAGAGGAGTGTTTTGTTTTTCTGTAAATGAGAGAAACATTTTCTCAGTCTTTTGTGAGCTCTTGTGGATTTTGCCACATATAGGCGCAGAATGCTGGAGTATCAGCAGAGGAGGTGCACATGGAGTTTTCCAAAATGTTCAACATAGGTGAACTTTAGTTTTGTCCAGTGTTTTCATCTATTAACGAAAGGAGCCATGCACCAGACTCACTGCTTGTGATTAGGTTCGATACAATTTACCGAAATAGTTTGTTCACCCAAAAAACAGTAGTATCTGGAAATCCAGTCGTTTTCTTTGTTTCTTTCTTTCTTTGTTAATATTTTTGGCCTGGATTCAAGACAACTATCTGTTGGATTTCAGCTGTCTCCCAAGTACAGTGGAGGTTAAAGCAATTTCTAATGGTGCTCAAAAATTTTAAATTGTTACACAATTTAAATGGTGTCTTTCCAGGAAGATGCTACTATGATTTAGTGAGACATTGTTGATTTTTTAATTTTTAAAAAACTTTTTTAACCTAGTTCTGCCCCCCTAGAAAATCCCTTCAAAAACTGTTGGTAAGGTTTGTGAGTTATTAGAATAAAAAAGGATATTTCTTCTTGTCGTTTAAATATGTAATGTCAATGTTGAGACAACAATATACGCTGTGTCATTCACGTCTGAATTTAATACATAAAAAACAAATCGAAGAGACACAAACTGTGAGCAAATAAAACGTACGTAAATCTGTTTTTGTCATTCTAGTTAACAGAATTTTATTTTTTGAAGCACTTGAAGTGCTGTTACGACTTGAAGAGGTTCAGGCTAAAGAAACTGAGAAAAAAAATCAAGCTAAGGTCATAGGTCACATCTAAGCCCACAATACTGAATTTATGTTAACATCTCACCTCATAACATCACACCAGGATAGAAAAAAATTGACAGATGATACAAATCTTCTCGTGCAGCTGCTGTGTTTTCTCATTGCTCCTACCACTTGAGTATTATGCATGTGTGTGTAGGTGTGTATATGCGTGTGTGTGTGTGTGTTGATGCAAACACAGCAGATTCCCCCTAGTAAACAGAAAATATTTCCTCAATCCCAGCAAATAAGACAGAGAGGCACAGACACTTACTTGTCAGCACAAATTATGGACCAATGCTCACAGTTATAGATGCTATCTCAGCTCAGAAACACACACACACGTGTACGCAAACACACACCTCAAAATACATTCACGAAGATTCATTTTCAAGGATTTTAATTTCAATTTTTTTCTCTCTGGATTTTAGCATAAAGTCTCACAGGGCTCACTCGCACTCATTCAGTCTTCCACATACTTTTCCACATTCCTCCCATTTCTTCTCTTTTTTTCTTGAAGGATATACTATCTTCCTTTCCTCTCTCTCTCTCCCTTTTCACATGCCTTCCCCGCCTCTACTTGTTCTCCCTTCCTCTTCCTTTCTTCTGTTCTCATCGAAATTCAGCTGTGTAATTCCCTCTCCGAGGACACCATTGATCTCTCCCTTCCTGCATGTTTGAGGAACACTGGGCGGGCGAAGCGAGACAGCGAGAGGAGAAGGACGAAGAGGAGAGGGATGACAGAAGTGAACTGGGGAGAGTAACAGGAAGCAGAAAGAGAAAGCTGAAAAGGGGAGTGAAGAGAAAAAAAAAAAGGGGGAAAGAAGAGGGCGAAGGGGGAGGCAGAGGAGGAGAGCCAGACCCCATCTATAGTGGCTGGAGAAGAAAAGACACGGGCTTTCCTCGTGATCGCATCTTCCGCCCCTCTTTTTGAAGCACAGCGAGACAAGAGAGCAGCTATTTACTGGAGCCCACACATAATGGCCACTTTTATTTACTTTCGTCCATTTAGTTTCTGCCAAGGGCTCTCTAGTGTGTGGGCCAAAAACAGAAACCCGAGGTGTTTTACAAAGTACCAAACCCCCCCCACACTCCCCCTCCTCTATATGTGTGTTCTTTTTTTTTTTTTTTGTTAAATTTGCTGATATTCAACTTAAAACCATCCACAAAACAAAACAATCCCATAGCAGACGCGATTAGTACCCCCGTCTCAACATGTGGGCACATTTTTTTTATGACCTGCCTTTAATCCACCCCCAGGCTAGGACACACTCAAACACACACACACACACACACACGGACCCCTGCTCTGACATTAGTAAGGTCAGCAGTCCCATCCAGGCTGCGACGAAGCTGACCCTCTGTCCTGAGGCGAGCCTGGTGACCAAACCAGTCGTCCTCCTCTGAGTTCACCGCTGACCTTTACAGAGAGCCTCATTGCTACCAGACCTCAGACAGACTGCAGCTCGACGGGAAAATCAGGCCTCTCTTCTGCTATTTGTAAATCTGATTTTCCTCCTTTAATTCTAAAAATATGTACTTTGTTTATATATTTGTTTTTGTTGAACTTTTTCATTTATTTCCTTATGTCAAACTAATCCTGTAGCAACAAAAGTGTATTTGAAGAGGGCTTTTTCTGAATTTCACCAGTTTCACAGAACAAGTATAAGCAAAGCCACATTTTTATTTATTCAAAATTAGTATTAATTCTAATAATGATTCAATAAAATTAATACAATTTTTAAAAAACAATATACATAAAATTCAAATTTTACTACTTTGACAAACAATAATACAATTATGAAGTATATTAATAGTATCTTAAATGTAACTCTTCTTTTGCAGTCTGATTTTAGTTTTGTGCGCTTTTCTTTGAAAAACATGTACTGTGTCCAAAATGTTATTAACTAAGAAATATAGCCTTGTTTTCTTATTACTTACAGAACCTTTTTAAAAATAATCCAAATGACTTTTATGGGCTTTTTTGGCCAAAGAAGTAAGAACATTTTCTCAACCATTTAATCCTCCAGTGTATCTGGAAACTTCACTGCATGCTGATGTAAACAGGACTGTGGCCAGGATGTTAGGAATACATAATAAGGTCATGGGAGTACAAATTCCACCAATGCAGCAATACTCTCCTTCAGAAAATCTTGACCAGGCAGAGAAACTTTAAAAATTGTTCTAATTATTTATTTTTCATATATATTAATTACTCATGCTGTTGTAGTTAATAAAAAAAAATCTTGAATGTCAACAAAATTCTGCAGGGGAAATACTAAAACATTTCTATTTTTTTATTTGTCACCTAAAAGTAGGTTTTATATATATAAAAAAAACATTAAAATTTCATTAAAAATACTGAGGTGGTGGAAAAAATTAGCCATCCTGCATATATTTCAACTGCAGAGTGTAAACTTCTCCTTAAGCCATAAAACGCTGCAATTCTCAGCCAAAAAAACAAAGGACATGAGCTCAGTGCCCACATAACGTTCCCTTTAGATGCTTTATTACTACATTTATTTCTGCCATTTCTGTTATTTCTTCATTTGTTTTTAAAGTTCTCAGAGAGACTCATTGACCCAAACACTGCTACCTTATGCTGTTCAAAGTGGAACCCCAAAAACAAAATCTACTGAACAAGCAAACATTTACCTTTCCCCTGCTTATCTGCTCAGTATAAGACTGTCTTCAGCTTTTGTGATCCAGGAACGCATCATCACTGCGCAGCGTCTTACTCCTCTTTACCCTGCTGGTTTCCCCTTAGTGAAATGTAGAGGCTTTCTTCTCTCAGATGAAACTCACACGAAGGCTAAACACACGACAGGGCAGCTCATGTGTCGCTTGCGCTCGTCTTCCTCTCATTGCCTTGTTCTGCGTATGTGTGTGTGTGTGTGTGTGTCTGCTGACAGTACAGTGACGGACGCCCCTATTTGCCCTGCGCTTGATGCCTTTAGTTAGGGGCCTCTGAGCCTCCTGCATTTAAAAACAAATAAGCTGCCACATAAAGATCATCCCTCATTTCTTCTTCAGTCACTCAGAGCCTCACCCCCTACTGACGCACACACACACAAAGATGCACCATCACTTAACATACACTGACCTCCATACCTCACCAATCACTTACATACCAACCTCCCTTTACAAGTATAACTACATAGCATTTCTTAACCATACACACACATGCACCGGAGGCTAACATCTGTAAGGGATTTGTACAGTGAGATGATACCCAATAATAAATAATGTGAACATTTGAAACTCATTTCAGTCCCCCTCTGTGTGACCCTAAACAAGGTCAGAGGAAAGTGTGTGTACATGTGTGTGTTTAAAGGAAAAAGGAAGAGAGGGACCCTACGTGCACGCTTCCACTGCATCAGTGTATTATTCATGCATGTCTATGATATGACGAATCCCAGAATCCCACAGGTGTTCCCAATTCTCGGTCACCGCTGCGACCTCGCCCCCCCCGTGTCCCCTCTCTCACCCTTCACCATTTCCCCTTTAAAGAATTCAAAAAAACACTCTCCATCAAATCTCACCTCCTCTGCTGACTCTTAATCACATGGATCCTTTAATTGGTTTAGTTAATAAGATTCAGATGATTCATGATCAGTCCGCTACCCCCCCACCCCACCCCACTTCCTAGAGTAATGTGTGGTTTGGTATGTGGCCAGCAGGGGGAGGCTGTGGCTCGTCCTTTGAGACTCTTCCTGTCGCTTCCCATAACACAAAACCAGCCGTTCCTGCTGGTCAGGGGTCAGCCGACAAAAACCTCAAAAAAAAAAGCACCGGGCGTTCCGGTTAAGCTGATTCAGAATTAACTAGGTAAAAAAAAAGAACAAAACAAGAAAAACTGAAGAGGAGGTGTGATGTTGTCTCAATGGTTGAAGTTTACCCCAGTAGAGGATGTGACTCCTCATCCCGTCCTCCTTCTCCAGCCTTTGACCTCCACCTCCCACTCCTCTCCTCTTTCTCAGGATGGCCTGTTGCATATTTTGTTGTTGTCATGGCAGCAGCTGTTTGTTTGAGACCACGACTGGATCATCTGTTATGTCACCTGACCTTGCTCTGAACCGCCCCCACATCGCACACACACATATTTAAGTGTGATGTCATCCCAAACAAGACACCTTCACCTTGCAGTGAAGCTCTACCTTTTGCTTGGATTTTATGTGTGTGTTTGTTTCGCGTTTATGTGTGAATGTGCGTGTGTGTGTGTGGAGGAATACAGAGAGGTAGAAGCTCAGTCATGTGTGTACACCCTGTTTGACTTTATGTAGGTGGGGATGGGGGAGGAAAGGAGGGAGAGGGAGAGGTGGCATATGACATGTATGTCAGCTAGGAGGGAGGAAGGGGAGAGTAAATCTGACCCTGTGACACACCCCTTCACATTAACACACACACACACACACACACACAAACACACGCACAAACACACACAGGGAAACATGCGCACCTTCACATCTGGTTTGGCCATCGGTCCAATTCTCAAATTGACTTGCCCCTCCTCCAGCATGCACACAAAAACACACACACACACGTATTAATTCTCCCTGTAGTGCTGCTCCTCACCCCTGTCTCTATCACTGGCAAAGTAAACCCACCATGTGAGAATGATGAATGGGCTATCCTGTACCGGAAGCACACGTTAGAAACCCCCTGCCATGCTGGTCTGCTTCACGCATGCACACACACACACACACACACACTCACACACACTCCCTCCTTTGCTTTCTTTTTTAGCCCACTGTCGTCTCTCCTCCTTTTTCTCTCTTAGTGCCCTCATAAGCCTCCTTCCTTCCTGGTCGGCACAGCTAGCCTCCCTCCACACACACACACACACACGCACACAAACACACAAGGTCCTCATGCAGTGTGATTGTGTCTGTGTGAAGGAGACCCATACAGAGAGCGCACTATCTTGTTGATGGTGTTCATTGTTGTACACACACCTGCAGATCATGTACTTGTGTTTATTGTGTTTATTGTGTGATTAGTTGTCTACACTGTAGGTACATGTGTGTGTGTCTGTGCGTGCTGACCGTAGTCATATGTGTCCCACAAATAAGAGCTAGAAATTTGAGGATTTTTTTCTTTTTAAGTCTTTATTAAAATTTTCTTAACAGCTTTCAAATAAAACACAAAAAAACCAAACAAAATTTAAACATAATAAATGCAAAGTTATAACAGTTTAGCATTGCAAATGACATATTTCATCCGTCTCCTCTTCAGCTGTAGACGTCACATGTATAGTTGACCTGAGGGAGTCTGAAATCAGCCAGGGGAAATGTTGAAACTCCAGGTGGTCCACAACCAATTAAATAAAGCATCACTGTGCTTTCTTTTTGAAACACACACACACACACACCCACACACACACTCAAAAGAGAAGCCCTTTAGATGCAGAAAGAGAGAGATAAAATGTAAAAAAAAAAAAAAAAAAAAAAGATTTTTTTTCCCCGCAATGTTGAAAAAAGGGAGAAAGAAACGAGTTTCATTTGCTGTCAAAACATTTGTGGTGGAATTAAACATATGGATGCCACAGGCAAAGTGAGGGCTGGAATATATTAGAGCTGTACGATGTTACACTAACCCTCCAGTATCTTACACTGCTCGGAGAGATTAATGGAATAAAGAGGGGAGAGGGGGGATGAAGGGGAGGGGGGGGGTCTGTCTTTCTCAGGCCACTGAAAAATCAATATTTTTCCATGATACACGGCTCTCTCTGTTGGCCGTATACGCACAGATATCCCCATCAAAACCTAAATATTAGCTGTCCTGAACTGCAATCTGAAGTCTGAGTTAATTAGACACGTCTGTTTGAAATTGTAGTATTTGATTTGTTTATGAATCTCTTTCTGAGGTTTTCCTTTTTAGTAATAAAACCAAGCTGACGCTGTCCCCCTATAGCTTTTCTACACACTCCTGCAAAGTGCAGCTGGGTCGTCATTCTTCACTTTGCAGATGATATTTTGCATCCAGTTGCAACATGTTTGGTCCCATCATGTCAACATGCTGGTATCTGTTACGAAAAATTAAAAAGAAGCCTAAGAAGCATAATACAGCATTGATTTCCCTGTTCTATTAAATTAGTGTGTTTCAGCATGGCAGGGTAATTTTAGAAGGTAGAGAGAAGAAAAAGAAAAAGGGAATGTGCAGATATGTTCACAAATGAATAGTGGGCTTGTTGTTTTATGCCCTCAGTGAGGAGAGAATTGAACTATGCACAGACTGTCTCAGAGGGAATAGAGCATGATGGCAGGAGTAACGCACCAGATGCAGCATTTGCTTTCAAATCTACAAGTTTGCAAGAATGAACTGATTCCAAATCTGCAGGATCATTTTAACAGTGCTGTTAACATAACTAAAAAACAACTCATATTTCCAAAATTCAGTATTATTTTCACTTTCCTTTGGGGGTCTTAAGATCTCATAAAACTGACATCAATGTGATACCACTTACTGTGATATTTGCTATGAGTGTGAGTCATAAAAGGAGTTTCAGTGGTTTGACCCACAACGTCACCAGGTGAAATTGAGTTGAAAATCTACAATTTAAAAATGAGTAGTTTATGAGCAGTTATGTCAAGTTATATATAACCTATAATTATTAAGACTTTTATTAGTTAATTATATATGAAAGATTTGTTTATTTTTTTTCTCTTTCATACGAGACCCTCTGGAAGTTTTATCCTGAGCAGGGCACGAGTGACATTTAGGCTGTAAATGAGGAGTGACATTTAATATGAGCTTTTATCTGATGATCAAAAACAGCCAGTAGAGTAAGACTTAACTGAACTCTGTTGATTAAATCTGGAAAATTGGCAATCACTGTGTACAAGATCTATGCAGAAATTGGTAAATTTTATTTATAAACCTGGTTAAGTATTAAAGAAATCTACATGTTGTGCTTTAATAGAGATATGACTGAAGGGGCTCTATAGTCTGTATTAACTGAATATGTACGGTCATGGCAATTTAAAGTTGGGATGAACAGAGGATGAAGACACAATTCTAAAAGTTTCCTGAGTAGCAATACATTACTTGTGTATCATGTTAATATTTTTTTATACATAGTTATTACATAACTTAGAAAAACAACTCCTTGTCTTGGGGGCTGTATTGACCGAAAAGGGTGATTTTCTCTGTGTTTTTTAAAATTGTACTTTATCACAAAAAGGTCACTCATGTCCTTGTCATATATATAAGTTGATAAAAGTTAGTTTGGCTTTACTCGCCATTAAATAAAATGAACTCTCACCAAGCTTAAATTTTTATGGAAATAAACTAGGCTTGTAAAGCAGCTAAAAGTAACTAACTGAGTCCAATTAGAATTCTTATTCTTGACTTTAAATTAATTTTAAAATCCTCATGTTTCCTGAGATATTTTAATAATTACTTAACATAAAGACATATAAAAAAATAATTTAATAGGTTTAACGCTAACTGACTTTTTTGCAATTTCGCCACAATACACACTTGTTAAAACAAATGCATGTGACTCATTGCAAGTACAGATTTTTTTTTTAAAATGGCTCTACATGGTTTTACCCTCTTCTCTACTCCAAAGGCTGCAGGTAAAGACCCCTCCCTTCCCCCCTCCCACCTCCCCCTAGCCTCCCCCTCTCCCTCTCCTTTGTAATTATTGTTTACACTGTTTACTGCTAAACCATCTTTAGCCATGTACTAATTTCACGCTAGACAGCCACAAAATTATTCAGTATTCTCGCAATATGTGAAAGTCGTAGATTCATTTTTATTTTGCAGCGGCTGCCCTCTCTCACGGGTAACAATGTGGCAATTTATGTAGCAGTTTGACCTTAAACACACGCTTTTAGAGACAAACCTGGTTATTTGAGTGGGCATTTCCTGACAAAGGCGTGGACAGACAGTTGCCCCTCCTGGACTAAATTTGGTAAATGTGGGTCTATGCATATTTTACATAACGATTCTGCCTATTATGGCAATTTCAGAGATCCTACAGTGTGAGAACGGCGACCAATTTATCATTCATTGCGGTAAATCGCAGCGGAGACTGCATTTAATTGAGTTTGTATTGTATTTCGTAGCTGGGTGCCTTCTCGCTATAGGGTGGGGGATTCTCTCTCAGGCCATCCCAGTGCAGCGGGGGATGAGAAGGGGAGGTGGAGGGGTATGAGGAGAGGAGAGGAGAAGAGAGGGGGGTCCCTTCCACCTCCACCTCCACC
>JAPZDZ010000014.1:12909438-12921852 GCA_029783805.1 Acanthurus tennentii
TCCACCTCCACCTCCACCACCCCAACCCACCCCTCCTCTTCGCAGCTCCGCCTCTGTCTTACCAAACAATCAACTGGTAACGAAAATAGGCATTTTCAATGTAGAGTAGGCCGCAGATTCACATTTGCTAGTGTACTCTAAAAGAGTATTCAGATTTGTAGGCTTATGTTCAAGTGTTTGTGCGCGAAAAGGAGGTGTGTTTCTGTTCAATGATAGTGAGGGGTAAATAAAAAAGCGGCCTAATTAAACAATCGTAACGTCCATTCCAAATGTGGCCTGGCCAAAAAGTGGCTGTTATCTACGATAAAGTTCGTGTCACCTTGGTTTTTTTTTTAAGTTAAAATACATTTAATATTGAGGTGAGGAAACACGATTTATACGCATGTACGTCTTAAACAAAACTTTGCATTATTTTCCAGTCTTTGCTGCCTGTACGCTGTGTGAATACTGCGGACACGTTGCACGGGCTGCACTCTGTTATATTTCACTTCATAGGCCCACCACTTTGTTAATTTGCGTCTTAATTGTCTGCGATGCAATTATGGAGATATGGATGGTCTGCGTGACGCCCATCAGTGCTGCAGGAGGACCGTGCAGGCTGGTAAATCAACTCTTTGACACACCGAGTCACTGGTTTAAGGCAACTTTTTGTGGCCTCGGCTGGCTGCTAAAATTTCTTTGAGCGCCATGCAGTTCAATACGGACGCATCCCAGCATTCCCTGCTGCTGTGACCCATTACTTGTACTCTACGGACAGTGAAGCCTGAGTGCGTTTAAAAAAATCTATTTGCACTCTGGGGCGCTTGGCAGTAGAAGTCAGCAGCAGCAACCGTCCTTCAGGTTTGCATAAATTACACACGTGAACACGCAAATACCTACACACACATACACACATACACACACACACACACACACACACACACACACATACACAAACACACACACACACACACACACACACACACACACACAAACAAACCGAGCCTGTTTGTCTTGCAAATTCTTAAAATATAAGTGCAGGTACACCTGCACAATTGACGCGTAAAAATTGTTATAGGCAAATAAGCTTAAACTGAAAATACAGAATCTTCAAGTGTTTTACTTATTTAAAAAAATGTGATACAAAAGCACGAACAAAGTGGTTAAAACACGTACATGTCTAACATTGTGTGTGGGTCAAACACTCAGAGAACAGAGGAAAAACTTCAAAATAGCCAAAAGCAAAGCAAAAAAATGCTGCACACAGCTACACAGACTGCAGCTGTCAAACCTAATTTCTGATGGAGTGAAAATTTTGGGTCAATATTTAGTTATAAAATACACACAAAACACACACACACAAAAACAACACTGCGTGACTGAAAAGAAGAACAGAGTAGCCGAACAGCTTAAATAAAGCTATCAAAATTGCCAATTATCAATTATATACATTTATATTAATTAATTTATTGTTTCTTTGATTGTTTGCATACATTTTGGAAGCATGTTTGAAGTACCACTAAAACACTTTTTTTAACCAAAATTATTAGTAATTTTAAAATATATTTTTATTGTAGTTTTACTGTAGTGCAGTACTTATATTATTAATCGTAATTTATCAAAATATTTTTAATTTATAATTATGAAGTTTTTGCTTTTTATTTCAATGACAAGCAATAATTATATTGAGAATAACGTACGGTATGTCGTAGTCATTGGCTTTATTATTATTATTATTATTATTATTATTATTATTATTATCGTTGTAAAAGTTATAACATGTATAACTAAGAGCAGTGGAAATATCAAACACACACTCACCAATAGGCTTAAAACAAGGAGTCATCTTTTAGTCTCCTCTACGTTGCTCTACGCGTGCTGTAACACTCATATTGTTCCGTTGTTCCGGTGAGTCTGTTTATTGTTATTATTGCTATTATCGCCTCATCGTGCTGCCACAGAAAGCTGGCCGTCCTGCTGCAGTCACTTTGAATTAACTTCACCACCACAGAAACTCCTCACTGACTCCTTCAGCTCAGAACACACACACACGCGCGCGCGCACACACACACATTACATTATGTTTGATTTTTTTTTTTTTTTTTGCCAAATGCACAGAAACACAACCACGTGTTTATAGTTTCTTAAATTATGAGACATTATTTAAGGAGACTTGGAGAAATGGACCCTGCTGACGGTGAAACAAGTGAACGGACAGAAGAAAACAAAACGCTGCCTTTTGTCAAAAATGTTCAAACTGAATAACAAAAACTGCGAATAAGATAATAAGGATAATATGTTTGCATTTAAATGAGCTGCTGTTGTACATGCTGTGATGATTAGTAGAACTAAAAGCGTGTTCTTCAAAGTGAGCAGACTAGTCCACCGTGTGTAATTATGTAAAGTAGGCCTACTGATGCAGCCAGTCTGTAATTTTACAGTTTTTGAAGCCTGTCGACTTTAAAAGAATATGCAACAAAAATCTACAAGAAACAAGAGGAAAACTGCCTACAATTAAAACTTTCAGCTTGAAAAGATTGTCTAAAATCACCATAAATGTGTAGAAACTATTCTCACTGTGGTGTCAGATTCACTTACGCTTTTTTGTGTATATCTGTTTTGTTTTCTTGCAACCAAAAACACCATGATTGAGTTATATAAATATATATATGTTTTTTTCATTTAAACACACTAATTGAGAAGTAAATTCCTCGCAATTTTAGTGTTTGGGGTAAAATAAAAAAGGTCAGAGTAATGGGATCTCTTGACAAATACACACACACACACACACCATGCATACAAACACACACACACACGCACACACACTGGATCTCAGTGGCTCCCATTGATCATTTTTTAGGTTTAATTGGTTCGGCTTTGTACGCAACCACTGCGTGGTTTTTGTTTAAAGATTTAAAAAGGAAAATATATCAGGAAGTTCTTATATTTTAATCAACTTATCCCAAATTGCATCCACAGTCCATGTCAAAATTAAAAATCCATTACCTTTATTTCAACCTATAATGGTCTGAAAGAATATGTATTACAATAAACCTTTTTTTGTTTGTGTAGGTTGGGCTACTGTATCTGTTAAACGCATTACTACAGAGGGTGTATTCGACTCGGAATCGTAAGTGTTTTTGCATTTTTGTTTTAAAAAATTAATGCGATTTTTCAAAGTATTCCAATCAATTAAATTTATCCTATATTCTATAGAAATCATCATACACAAACAATAACAATAATAACATTTGAGCAGCATAGGCTTGATGTTATTGAAATACCAATGATTAATCATAAAATTTCTCACCTTTGCAATAAAAAAAAAATATCTTAAAATAAGAATTAAAGACAGAAGAACAGTTGTCGTCCATTTTTCCCGTTTTCTTCCTCTTGGGTCCATATTCTTCTTCGGCAGATATATGTGTAACATGAGACGGCGGGACGGCTGCAGGCCTCCTGCAGCAAAATAAATCTCATATGTAAAGGAGGCTTTTGAAAATGGCGCCCTGTAGCAAACGCCTCCCTGTCAGCGTGGAGGAGGAGGGAGCGAGGGGCAGAGGGGGGCGTGCCATGTGCGTCAACGAGGCTGTAGCCTCTGCTCCCGTGTCGGTTGTAGTATCTGGATATAAAACCGTCCCCGTTATTCGCCGCTGTAGCCTCACACGTTGACACCCCCCGCCGCTCCCCCTCCCCTTCTCATCAACAGCACGTCGGTACAACCATCGGAGAAACGCGTCGTGTCATTACGCACCGAATAAAAGCGCACATCCCCGGCTTCCGTGGCTCTGTATAAGGTTCCCCATCCCCCCTTTCCCTCTCACGGCGTCTCTCTTCGAAAACACGGTGCTGCTTCCCGTTTGTTCCGCGACTTTCGCATGAATACGAGCCGCGTCGTGCGCGCACGCTTTCCCTCTGTTTTTCCGGTCCCATTCAGTCCTTCGCTCCGGTAGCTGCTTTGGCGCAAAACGGACCATGTCCACATCCACAGACCGCCATTCCGGTACGCAGAGGCAGGCAGGCAGGCAGGCAGCCCGTGTAACCGCGTAGTCTAGCCAGCAGCTGGGGCTTCCAGGGGAGAGTTGTAAGGGGGAAGCTCTCTCTCTCCCTGTCTCTCTACCTCTCTCTCTCTCTCTCTCTCTCGCGCTCTCTCTCTCTCGCTCTCTCTGATTCTCTCTCTCTATGTCGCTGACTCTCTCTTTCTCTCCCTTCTTCCCTCCACGGCGGAGCGGCTGCGAGGGAGAAGAAGAGGAGGAGGAGGGAAAAGGAGGGGGAAGCCCACGCTGATAGCTGGAGGGAGCTCCAGCGCGTTGAGCCTCTTGTGTGTGTCTTTGTGTGTGCGTTTGTATGTGTGTTTGTGTGTGCGCACGCATTATAATCGTTGCTAGGAAATCCTTTCTGAGGTTGTGTGAGGGAGGATCTACAAGCAGGATGAAATCGCAGCTACACTTAAAAAAAAAGAAAAAATCCTCAGCAAAGGGAAATCAACTTCTGTCCTCTTTAAAATGAAATATTGTTCTTCATTCTCATTTTGTTAAGTATAAGTTATGGATCCTTTGAGCTGTGTTTGTCTGTGGATTTTGCTCTGTTTTGTGAACATTAGTGTTTGCATGCCTGCATACAGTACATGTGTGCAGCTCTCAGTTAGTCAACACACACACACAGACAGTGAAATAGCCTGCTTCATCCATAGTGAAGGAATTGATTCAGAGCAGTGGTGTAAGTGTGTGTGTGTGTGTGTGTGTGTGTGTGAGAGAGAGAGAGAGAGAGAGTGTGTGTGTGTGTGGTTACTGGTGGTATTTTCAGATAAATCACTCTCGGCTTGCAGAACAGTCAGTCCTCACCTATGTAAACGCACCCCTGAGGGCAACAGATTTATCTGCAAGAGGACGGTTCACCTCCCTTGTACACGCACACATAGAGACACACACACACACACACACACACTCACACACTCACACATCACCCTCCCCCTTCCCCTCTCTTGGCTACCCCCTTCCCCTCAGTGTGGAGATGGATGGCCCATGTCCCTTTTGTCTAGATGCAAATGGACTTTAACCCCGAATTAATGGATAACTCCCCAGAAAGACCTAATAATGCTCTGCTCACATGATGTACACATACGCACAACCGCGCACAGACACACACACACACTTTGGCTGACAGATCTCTGATTTGATACACATATATAAATGTCTGCAGAACACTGACCCTAAATCAGCATCATGTTCATCTGAACAGGAATACAGCACAGAAAAATGTTACTTGCTGCAGTTACATAGTCTATTGCTTTGCACCAGTGGTTTTATTTGTTTTTTTCATATTTGCTCTTCTTCTTAGGGAGTGCCTCTTAAATTATATCAAGCCCAACTTTGATATTTCAAAAACCAGCCAAAAACTGTGACCAACCCTTTCTCCACAAGAGGATTAGTAGATATCCTTCAAGCATGCCTGCTGACTGTTTTGCCACTTTATAACCTCTCTAACGCAGAAATATCACATTGTTGTAGTTCTCTTTTCATTTTTAATGTGCAAACATTTGAACTTTAAGGGCCTGTTGTATCAAGCACAGAGCACACAAGATGATGACAGATGCCGGGGTTTAACATGGAGCTGGGTGCAGGAATGGGGTTGTAGATACGATCCCCCATTAGCTGTGGCGCCATGCTGCTCCGCAACATTACCACGGCACTAAAATTTTATTTGAGCAGCCCGCTTGCTCAGGTTGATCAAGAGGAGGGGGTGGGGTGGGGTGGGGTGGGGGGCAAAAAGCTTAAAGTGAATGTGTTGTGTATTTAGGTACAAGTGTGTGCGCATGCACTTGTTATATTTTTGTGAACAATAAACCCACTTCCTCCATGTATACCTGTCACCCCTGAGCACAATCAATGAAACACTCCCATTTGCAGCGCGTCAGGCACAGACTGCATTACCACTGATGTAAAAATTCAATAGGGGAAAAGGCCACTTGTTGCTGGAGATGACGACAGCCGGCTGTGGAAGAGGGGAGAGGGAGAGGGAGAAAGATGGTGAGTGAGGAGGGGGCAGGAGAGAGAAGTAAGTGGAGTAATGTCATCCACGTAAGATGGATGTTTTAATGCATGTGCTTTTTTGAAGTCGTTCACTACATGCCACATAAACATATGTGTCTTTATGGACACTGCACATTGGAGGAGAGGGTTGGTGAAGAGTTGTCAGTTGTGCAGGGAGTGGCAGAGTGTGTGTGTGTGTATTAGTGTGTGTGTGTGTGTCTGCAGTGAGTCGGTGTAGGCAGCACAAAAACAGTATATTGGGCAGAGTTTCTCTACATATTTTGCTACTGCATAAGTCAATGATCTGTACCTTTTTTATTTATTAGTATATGCAGAAACAGTCGGAGGGGTTTGTTTATTTTAAGATGGATTTGATCTGATATTACCTGGTAGATAATGAGCACTGACTGCATGAATCTTTCAGCAATTATGGGGTTTTCTTAGAACCACATTTGGTTCAATAAATACCAAAGCTACCTACTTCCTTTTTATCAGCTCAGTGCATCCTCTGAACTTTTCCACTCATCCCTCAGCTGCTGGTATCGCCACATTCACTTAGTCCCATGATCAACAGGGTACACAAGGGTATACACAAGCTATTGTTGTTGGTGGGAAGATGGCTGCAGTTGATGAAGAAGCTTTGTCAGTCGAATACAATGCACCCATGCTTTCTGATATGACTCCTGCAGGGGCATGAGTTTACAATTGCATTACTGCGACTGCACCTGTACAGACCTCGATGATACTGATACTGAGTCAAGTTTCAGAAGTTCATAGAAGCCCCCCACACAAACATATAACATTTCAATTTCTTTTCAAAATTGGCCATTGTGGATTGATAAACCTCAGCTGACACATTTTACGTTTTAAGTATAAACAACAAAGCAAGTGAGCTGATTCCAAATTTCTGGAAGCCTATTTAAAGGGTTGGATCTGTAGACCTATTTAACGGAATAATCACAGTGATGGAAACAAAATCTTGTGATGATGCCTTAAAGCTCAGCAGCTTCATTTTTAAAAATTTTTATATCGCAAGCCGTAACACTTTTTCATATGATTCACAAGACTGAATTGACAGAATTCCTCAAAAGGTCAATGTCCAACTCTGGGCCTTGTAGTGGTGAAGCGCCTGATATTCTGGGGATTTTTAGATTTACAAGGCCTAACCACATCTGCGCCTATTAAATCACAGTCAACCTCAGGCTTTAAAAGAGTCATTTGGATCAGACCAGAGGCCAAAACGCAAAGAAGAAAAGAGGGATAGCATTGGAAATAGCTAAAAAAAAAAGGGGTAAGAACTGAGGAAAAGTGAGTCGGGCCTTTTGTAGCTTGAACTGATTGGATCTGCGTTGGGTTGACCCCTGACCTCCCAGCTGGGCCAAAAAATGAGTTTGACACACACTTCCCTTTTCTTCTCCCAGGCAACAGTTGCTGCAGAGATCACATGACTCTCTGGACCGGCCATTGCCAGGCCGCGTGATGCTGCTGCAGATGTGGGAAGAAAAAAACTTATAAAAGGAAGACAAGAACTTTTTTAGTGAAAGATTGGAAGAGGAACAAGGGCTAGGGGGTGACACGGAGAACAAGCAAACGCGTCAGCAGACAGCGAGGAGGGGAGGAGAGGGGGGGTCACAAAGCTAGCTTTGTTTCTGTTCTGGCTGCTGCATTAGCAGCTGCAATAAAAAAAAAAAAAAGCTCAGAGAGAAGAGGATGGACGATTGCATGGAGGGGTGAATGGCCTGGCATGAAGTTCAAGAGATGTCTCTGTTTGTCACTTCAGTACACTGTGATTTAATGCCGCTTGACAGAATATGCATACATGCTGTAACTCATGGAGAGAGATGAAGACCTACATGGCAGATTCAAGATAAAGGCACCACTGTACATCCACTGATTTTACTAATTTTTATAACTGATATGCATCACAATATGAGAGCAAAGATCAAAGAATTTAGTGCTTTGGCAAGAGGTCATATCCCATGATGCTTTGCTCTCTGAGCTCACCCTTTTGTGGCTGTCTCAGTTATGTAGCTATGCTCACCTATGGGGCCACTTTAGGCCACAGGGCCTCTATAAACCTAAAGAAGTGCATTGATTTGTGTGTTTCTTTGCAGGCTTCCGCATATGTGTCGTGTGTGTGTGTGTGAGTGTGTGTGAGTGTGTGTGTATGTGTGTGCAGTGCACTTGCCTCTGGGGCAAACAAAGTCTGTTCTCCAAAAATCACATGACTATGTAAACTCCAGAAAGCGGCACCATCTTTAGGTGCAGTGGCACCTTGAAGTGTTTTCCATTTGCCAAAGAGGAGTTGCCTGAAATTGGAACCAGAAACAGGTTTAGCGTCTGATTCTTAACCTATCGCAGCTGTGTCACAAACACACACACACACACACACACTTATATCAGGGGTCCACACACACACACATGCAACAGTCAAGCACTCTTTTCACAGGGTTAAGAGTGAGCAACTGTATTACACCACAGCAAATGAGAAGCATCACATCTACAGAGTAAATCTTGAACATTTTCCACATTTACCAATACTGCCATATGTGTACAGCATCATGGTGGGCTTAAAGGCTTGTGGGAAATGCATACACAAAATTCTCTAAAGGACAATTGTCTTGTCTACAGCTGCTGTGTTTTATAATGAATATTACAGATGTTTCCTGTGTAAATGTGTTTACCCCATGATGACATTTTGGTAAACAACTTAGAAGATGATTTTATTTAAAGACTTTTGTGATCCCAAAAGCAAAGAATTTGCCCTACTCCAGCAACAAGGATGTTTTGATCCCATGAGAAATAACTTTTATCCAACAGGTGCTTTAATCCACAGTATGTGACAGAATCAAGGAGTGAAAACCACCTGACACCTCTGATAGAATCTCACTGAGGTGTGTTTACCCAACACAAGCAGAGGGTTCAGGCCAACCTGGGGTTTCAAACTGGCCTTGTTTGAGGTCATTCTGAGAGGGTCGCGTTTCAGGCTGCAGGCGATGATTTGAATGCAAGAGAATTGTCCTTCTTTGGAGTTGAAGTAGATGGATGAGTGAGTGTGTGGACGACATCTATTTAACTGTTGAGACTAAGGCCAGTTTGTATGTGCCGTTGGAACTTAAGTTGAAAGACAAGGAGCAGGGGCTTCACAGCTGACAGGAAGTAAACCACAGCATTTCCATGAGATCTTGCTGACAAATTTGAAAACACTTCTGGCTTGAAGCTCCTCTGCAATACAGAATCCAGAGATGAATTAGTTAAAGGTGTTTTAGAGTGGCAGAAACTTGTTGCAGAAGCTGCCTTTTATGTATTCCTTGAAAGTTAAGAAATTCCAACCACAAAGAGAAAAAAGGTGGACTTTTGACAAATTTTCCAGGAAAAGTTATGGTTGTAAAATAGGTCAAAGACCTACTTTGTTGATGATTGGGAGGCATTGGTAGAAAAACAAAAACAATTTTCCTTCAAATATCAGAGAGTATTTTGTAAATGAAATACACACAAACCAGTACAGTAATTCAGCAAAACAAAAGCAGGTAAAAGTGTTTTTCCTTTTAAAAAGAATTAAAATTAAAATGTTAGGTAATTTAAATCAGAATACAAAATAGGTATAATAAACTGATTTAAATTTCGTACAAAGGTACATTGAAAAATCTTTTTATTATGACTTTAATAAAATCTCATATAGGGTTTGACTATATAGGCAACAGTAAGTCATTACAGACACAAATAAAGGTCACGTTCCTGAGTGGGTGGGGTCTGCCGTCACCCTCCCACTTCCCCTTCCCATAAATCCTTTCAAAGGCAAAGCCAAAACCATACTGGAAGGATTTATGTATGTATTGTTGCTTTTGGTCTTGAGAATAGCTTCTATTTTTCAACACTGTGACGAGGGCAGCAATGGCTTGGAAAAGTCATAATAGAATTACTTAGCTCGAGCTTTGGTGAGTTTGTTTAAGTGGATTTGCCTGTTGGGGCTGGTAATGCATATTTCTTGTTGTTAGATGGAAACGTCTGATGTCACAGATCGCTGACATCCAAATATATAGGCTAACAGGGAGGCAGTTCTAATTTTTTGTTGTGAGCATTAGGCGTTTCGGCTATCAGGTTTTTTTTTCAGTCTGTGCACCAAAGCAATAATTTATACGCTTTTTTGTTAAAATCCAAATCAGAAGTATGACTCATTAATAACACCTGGAAAGAGCTGATGTGAATTGGCTTTAAATGACAGCATTTTGTCTTTTTTTGCTGTTTTTTCTGACTTAAATAAAATTTTAAATTGCATTCATTTAGAATTTGACATTTTACAGGAGCTTGTTAATCTATGGCGAAAACGACAATAAGTGGACCCGTGCACAGTTATTACTTTAGTTATTCAAATACAGGCTGTTCTAGGGTGAATTTCCACCGAATTGAAATAAATTGAAAGAAATCTGTTCCTCATTTTGCCGGAGACCCCCTGGACCCGCCCTTCAGGGCGCCTGGAGGTCCCCGCACCCCAATTTGGGGATCACCCTCCTCCCACCCTCCCTCTGAACAACCCCACAGGGCTCTCGGCCCCGCTTCTGTCCAGGACTCGGTGATGCAGGGGTTAACGTGGTGACGTGGTGCTCCTGAAGCGGTGACCCACGGGGGCAGCCAGTGGGGGCTGTCGGGGGAGACGAGGAGAAAGCCGAGGCTGAGGTCCCGTTTGGGAAAGACGGAAGAAGACTCCAACAACCGCCGCGTTTCTGCAATTATCTTCAAGCAGCAGCTCCTCGAATCCGCGCCTTCCGCATTCATCTCCAACCTGCGGCTCGCTTGTTTTTACGCATCTTCAGTAATACGTCTTACCGACTGGAAAACTGTGTATGTGTACGCGTATGTGTGTGTGTGTGTGTGTGTTTACTACACGATTGTTTCCAATCATTTCTTTGTCTTTTAACTCAGAAGCGAAACACCGAGCAGACTGAATCCCCTTTCTGTGAGGAGAGAGCGGGAGATAAATTTACTTGTACGAACAATCTTGTCTGGACCGTTTGGACTTGATCAAAGGCTGCGGGGCAAATGCGCAGAAAAGCAGTGGACTCTTTACGCCTGTGCTTAATGTTTATAGTGATCTCACAATTGAACTCGTGTGTGCATGGCAGTGTGTGCCTGCGCAGGCCGGTCATTCTCACAACAAAGTGTCTCTGAACATCTAAAACTCGGGAGAGTATAGCAAGCTGGTGTGTGTGTGTGTGTATGCATACGTGTGTGCGTATAGATATATATATATATATATATATACATATATGTATATGTGTATATATGTATATATACATATATATACATAACGTGGATAAACTGTGACCTCCATGCGATATTTAGGGCTACAACCACCATTATTTACAAATATCAAACGGGCTTCCAGAGTAGACCTGGTTTGTCCTTTTAATGCCAAACTCGAGCAGTCCCAAATAAATTTAAATTGAGCCGTTTGCAGTGACCTGCTTGGTTCCACGTCAGGTTGAGTTTGAACACATAGAACATAGATTAATTTCCAAAATTCTTGTTCTCTTTGTCGAAACTTCTGGTACAATCTCATGCGTGTAGAAGAGTGATATAGGCCTCCTTTACCTCCAGGCATGGATTCGCCTCAACACAACACAACAACAAACTCAAACATAACAAAACTGGTCAAAAAAAAGGTGTGTGCATATCTGTTGTGCATAAATGCATGTGAAGCCTGCTTGTAGTCAATATCTTTGTTGGTGTGGATGGAAGTGGGTGTATTCCTGGTGTGTAACTCACAAGCATGCTTGATAATATCCCTTTGCCCCCTCCCCTGATAAAAAAAAAAAAATCAAAAAAACACTGAAAGTGCAAGAACGCTCCCTTCTACTCTCCTGAGCAGAGAGTGCATGGGAAAGAGATGGAGAGAGAAAGAAAGAGAGAGTTTCTCCATCAATTTTCTGTTTAATGTCAGCGCTCCAGCTCTATTGTGGGAGAGAGAGGACGCGTCATCCAGACATAAATTTGCTATTATACAGCCTCGTGGAGACTCGCATCTACAGGATCCGGAGCTTGTAGTTGGGAAAACCCCTCGGTGGATAAATTCAGCAGAGAGCTAACGTGTAAGGAAGCGGAGCGCCATTTAAGTCCATACATTTGAATGCGCGTTGCGTGGAAAAAGCGTGTAGAAGCAAGATTTTTTTTCTATCGAGTTGTCAAGTTTTTGGGAGACAGAAAGACTCTTTTTGGTTGTTTATTTTTCAATTTATAATCCATAAATGCAATTTTGTGGTAATTGAAGACGGTCGATTTATAGGTAGGTGTTGTATTTTGTACTACATGTGGTCATTATCAGATCAATTTATCATGCGATGACTGAAAAAAACAACCTTTGGCTAGTCGCTGTATTTGCACGGAGTTCTGACTCTTGCAGTCC
>JAPZDZ010000014.1:12921952-12937575 GCA_029783805.1 Acanthurus tennentii
CCTACCTACCCACCTACATATTTAGATAGACTGGTTTGGCAGTCTGGTCTTGCTTTATTTTGCCTTTAGGACGAAAACATCTGAAGAAGTTTGCGCATTTGTTTTATGCTTCCACTGACTGGAAAAAGTACAATATCGGTAGATATTTTGTATTTTAAACATAAAATGTTTACGGACAAATAAAAAACGTACTAATAGATGCTAGATTTTGAGCGAGAATTTTTTTGATGTTTTTTTGAGCATTGCAGATCATTAAGGAAGATCTATCAGTTGGGGCCTCTCGAGGGGGCATGTGCCAATGTAGTGACACACGCACATGCACGTACGCACACACTAACTCACGCTCACACACACTCGTACACACAAACACTGAGATTCAGCCATGTAAAGTGGAGTTCCCTTTAGTTGATCGGTTCCACAGTTGGGTGTAATAGTTTGTCAGGCTTACATGTGTTATATTAAGTTACACGGTAACACTGTATAAGGATACTGAGGTGCTGTTGATCTTCTCTCGCTCGCACACACATGCACACACACGCACGCACACACGCACCCATCAAGAGCTTTTGGCAACACCGCTGGCCATATAGCCATCCATGCGAGATGACACGCGTCTTTTTTAGGTTACATTTCATATTTGTGACATAGCTCAGGAAAAAGGTGGCGATAGAGACATGTAATGTAATTGATGAACATTAATTGGGGGAATCGTACAAAATCATCACTATATAGACATTTGAATCACCTTGCTTTTACAGAACAGGTCAGAATCCCTTTTTAAATGTTGTCACATTTGATTGGTTTGTATGCGTAATTATGATAAACGTCCTGGAGTCACGTCAATGTTTCCGGCGTATACATACATACAAAGTTTCCTGATTTGTGCGTCCGAGTGTACACACTAGACTCACTCGGCTGCATTAGCACTTTAGTTTCAGGAAAGAAAATAAACTTCTTCTCACTGTTTTGCTTCAGTGTCCAGTGTAGGAGGGTCTACATTAAACACCTGCCTTCATCTCATCGCTCAAACACACTTATTGTGAAATTGTATTTATTTAATTATGAGGACAAAACTTCAAGATTCGGCTACAAATACACATTAAATTTCACTCACTCCAAACGGCAAGTGGGGACACGAGCAAAATTTTTATTAAGTAAAAACTTTATAAATGTTGCAATTTCCAGATATATTTAAAAATACTTCCTGCGCGCAGATCATACAAATTCTGAAACAGTATTTTGGGATCATGCTGTGGTTATTTGACACATGACTGGTTTATGGTCCAGTCATAATTGTAGCTAGAATTTTTCTTTTTTTCGTGGAAGAGTTTGACTAAGTCTGATACTCTGTTCAGCCACAAATATTTCTGGTTCATATGATCCGCCAGTTACACAATGTTGCTTCTGACATACAGTGTCAAATTAAAAACAAAAAATGTTGCTGGATTTTTTTTCTTCTGAGAGAATATTTAGCCAGAGAAATGTATTCTTACTATTACTATTTGATTTTAAGATAACCGTAACCAACAATATGCACGATTGTTGTCTCAGAAAGTTTTCTGAAATCCGGATTTTTTCATGCGAGTCAATTGCTAGTGCGTCACTAAAGTACTTCATGGGTCACTCTTAAAATTATGAATCATTTAAAAGAAACGAAATGGCAAAAAAGGTCTTTGTTTTTTGTTAAAAGAATCAAATGGCTCACTTGAAATTTTGAGTAATGAAATGCAGATGGCAAGCTGACCTATTGACCCCACAGCCCATACTGGAGATGCCCTGTTTTACACTTTTAGCGTATGCTTTGAAATCTACCAATGTGACAAGACATGTTTTATGATCTGGGTGTTTTAAACAGACAGAAAAACAAAGACGTTGTTTTTCGTTTTCATTAAAATTGTGTGTGGTGTGCGCACGTTCATGCAGAGAGGGGAGTGAAATTTTGGGAGACAAACACACAGAATGAGATGGCACTGGGTCCGTCACATGTCAGGCACATGATGTATTCAATCCCATTATTTGTTTGTATAATATCAACATTTCACTTGCTGTTCAGTCCACTGGCTGTTAAGATTCAATTCTCCTCCCTGTCTGAATATAAACTGCGCATAAAGCTTACAGTGCAAACACATGCAGGACAGCACGCTATGGCTGTTTATGTTCAAATGGTAATGATAATTAAAGCCTCCACCTGCGTGTTTTGATGGCCTATAAATAGATGCTGGTGCTTTCATCTCATCCATACAGGCCTGGTGGTGGTTACAGCCGGATATATGGCTCTGTGACAGGTACTAATTTGGTGCCTCCGTCACCATCATCATCGCCATCATCTTCTTCTTCTACTGCATCATCATCCGCTTGATCTTAAGGTGTCTGAAGACATGAGCCTCGTAATTCGAGTCTTTTAAAAGCATTTCCACGGAAAACGAGAACCTTTTTTAGTCGTTTTACTTTTCATGCCGGCCATTTCATATTGCATGACCCGTCGTGAGGCCTGAGCTCTTTTGCAGCCTGTCAAAGGATGATAACAAATAGCTGCATTTGTCCTGCGCACACAGAGAAGAAAAGGTCACTTTGTTTTTTTTGTGTCCAGTCAACTTCTGACTCCATCATGTCTTCTTCTTGTAAGCGGTTATGGATGCCATTGTTGTTTGCTGAGGTCGATATTTACAGTGTGTTAGCCACCAAAAGGGGGGAAAGGTACCCACATCACGGCTGTAACACGCCCAGGGCGCACAGACCAGTCTTGTTTTGCACAACGTAGTCAAAAAGCTTTACAGAGCTACATTTCGCATGCTTTTCTACTCCAATATGGCTCTATTGTCTCGTGGGGTTGCACCACCTTTAGATAACCGGGGCGTCTCCCTGATGGACGGCCCTGTTTGGAAATTCGCATTATTAAAGGGCTATCAGAAATATCTGGTGAGAATAGGATGGTTGCCCTGTATGGAGGGCCTCCCGTGGAGACAGCTCTCCATTTGGACCTCATTTAAAACCAGCCTTGCCAAAGTGTTTCCCGTTGACTGTGAATTATGCTTTTTTCATGTGGTCCTATTTAGACGTTCAGAAGTTTATTCAATTAATGTTGGGGCTGCAGTTGAGGCTATAACACCCACTTTAAACGCACGTAATCCACTTTTTTATGTGCGGAAAATAGCTTATTCACCTTTTTTTACGGAGACATAACTCCTCATGAGGTGAAGTTGCAGCTGAGTTCATATTCACAAACGCAACACTTAACAGATGCATGTCGGTTCGCACATAAATAGCCTATGGTTTTGCGAAGCACGTAGGTGGAAACAAACGCTTCAGCGTCAGGGAAGAGCATATGAATAATGTTTGTCGCTTAATTTGTTTGTTGATTTATTTATTTCATTTATCGATTCATTCAAATGTGACACACTCCTGCACAGACGCCTCATCTCCAGAGAATGTCGGAAAGTGCTCTGACTGGCCGGGCTACACGATCAGAAAATCGGCCGGGACGTGTGGCTCCTCACCGCGGAGGAAGAGTCTCGAACGCCGGTCTAGTGTGAGGGGAGATAGGGAGAGGGAAAAAAAAGGGAAAAAGCGAGAGAAGAAGGAAGCAAAGAAGGGAAGGTGGAAAGTGTCAGTCAGGAACGCTTCATTGCTCGAGGACAATCCGCGCGCAGGACCGGTCTGTTTCAAGAGCAATCAGTCAATCCGCATTAATTATCCGCGCGCCCCCCCACCGTATAGGGTAGCTCGCGCTGGCACACGGACCAGAGGAGGTTGGGGTGTGTGTGTTATGCTTTCTCTCCCTGCAACACTCACACTCAAACTCACACACACACACACACACACACGCGCGCGCACACACACACAGACACACACACGCCCAACCCCCACCTTTTAAGTGAAAAAGAACCAATAAAAATCAAGCTATAAAAGGCTTTTCCTTGTCACTAAATAAATTAAATGCAGATTTCTGTTTTAAGTGCCGGACCCCTTTTGTGAGCTGCGGAACAGGATTCTTTATTGTCCCTCTGTCATTAGTGCCGAGGGCAACACTGCTGGGGGAGAAAACAGGGAAACTAATTCATTTCAACATAAAAAGGCCTATATTATATAGGTTTGGGCTACTGTACCTATACTGTAAATATGGACAAAGCCTGGCACTGGTTTTTAATACGTGCTAAGCAGTCGGAATACAAAAAGATGACCGCATTAATTTAGTTAATGTGGTTAATGTAATGGCTGATTCAAAATCCTGAAAACATTATTTTTCATTCTTCCGTCTATTTTAACCACAATTTTTGCAATAATGGCTACTAGCCTGTAAACTGTCAATCTGAAGCCTAATATCTCTGTAAACTCTTCAGTTTGGATAGAGTAGCCTTAAAGTCACCTTTGGGTCCAAACAGCTTCTTGCCACGGCATCAACTTGTAAAAAACAGTTAATTATTATTAATATTATTTTTTTGAGGCTAGACAAATAAGAATGTGGCCTTCAGGCTAAAGTCTGATTGACATCGAACCGTATTCATGACTGTCATAACTCCACTCAGGTTATTTTAATTTTTCCATCTCAATGCATCGGAGGTAGTCTTAGCTGTGTAGTACTTTTGGACTTCAGCGCCTTCAACAACTGTGAACGTGCGCAAAATATTATTGGATTCGATCTTTTTGTATACTATTGTGTGTGTGTGTATGTGTGTGTGTGTGTGTGTGTGTGTGTGTGTGTGTGTGTGGGTGGGTGTGTGCGTGTGTGTGTGTGTGTGTGGACACGTGGTAGCTGAAGCCCACAGAGCGCAGGGCTTTGGAATGCAGGCTGCTATGTAAATAGGAAAAGAGGGTAACGATTATCTAATTACAGACGTGATATATCTGCTCGCTTTTGGCGTTATTTGACTTGAATTATATATGTATCAATTAATTCTACTGAATGAAAATAACGTTAAAGTCCATGCACACAGTTTATAAGCTATCTATCGGCTGCAAACCAATGGATCTCCTTTGTCCAGTGTGTTTTGTTGGGGGCTGGACCGTAGCAAAGGAGCCAGGCTCTGTTTTAATGCAAAAGGACATCAGTTGGAACAGTCCTCATATACTTTATGAGGTGCATGTTCACTGTTGTCAGCCTTGGATAAGTGCAGCTAACATATATACAGGCTGCAAGGTTTTGCTTTGATTTAGCCACATCAGTGAAATTACTGCGCTGTTGGTTTGGATAAAGAATCTAAAACTACCCCAAAAACCAAGAAAAAATATTAAATATACTATATAAAAATTATGTACCTCTCTCTCTCTCTCTCTCTGTATATGTGTATATATATATATTTATATATATATGTGTGTGTGCATTTATATATGTATAAATATGTGTATATATATAACTTTTTATATAGTTATAGATATATAAATAGAAAGATATAAAAATATATTCACGTTAAAATTTTTAATCATAGTTTCTTATCATAAGAAACAGTAGTTCAATAATTTATCTCCTTTGTTTTCCTTTTTTGCAAAACAACTAATAACCAAACCTAATTCATTATTATTACAGCAACTGACCTTCCGTTTATGCTGCTGCTAAAAAGCGGAAATGTCTACTTAATTATTGAACAGCTGGCAATAAAAAGTTTTAGTCAACATTTTAGGCGCAGTAGCACAATATCGAACGGGTCCTGACAGTCACTGTTTTTACATCTTGTCGGGGAAATCTTGTGATTTTTGTTTGATAACAGACCTATCGCCTTCTTTTCACCGTCTCCTTTGACCAAAACTTTTCTCCCTTCGTGTTTGCAAGAAAGAAGCTCCCTCGAAGCAGCGCAATAGCTGTTTTCCGGTTCTTGTTGCCTTCCTCTCCTCCATTTTCTAAACACAAAGTTGTTATTGCACCATTCGGTGAATCTAGCCTCTACATTTAATACAACGTGTAATTTCCCCCCTTTTACCGTATTCCCTTTGATTTAGTCACTCTTGACTCTCCTTTTGCTCTGGGGCCAACGGGGTTCGCCGTGGGGGGCGCCTTGAAACCGCCCCTCCTTATCGCCTTTCATCGTTCAGCGCAGGGCCGCCTTGAAACCGCAGGGGCAGTAATTGCTTTTTTCAGGCAGCCCAGTGCGGACTGGCCAGCGGCCAATCAGAGCCTTGTTTACACTCGGTGATTGACAGCACTCTGGCAGCGTGCCAGCCAATCAGCAGCCTCGCAGGGCTGAAGCCCCGAATTTTTAACCCTTTACCTCCACGTATAAACAAACCTGGACGGGAATATTAGCCTATAGCAGCTCATATATTTCGACATGGAAACACACAAGCCCATATCCTTCCACTTTTAATTGGCGTAATTAGTGAACCGTGCACAAGGCTAACCCCGGGGACAGTAATGCTTTAAAATTACGTAGTGATTCAATTTGACTGTGTGTGTGCAAGTGTGTTTGTGTGTGTGTGAAAGAGACAGAGACAGGTAAACAGACAAAGGCTACGGCCGTAGACTAAAATAGACAGTGGGTCTACTGAATAGGGCTATAACTAGTACTAAAGCACCCGTCACTTAAATTGAGACCTACTTTAACCCATCCAAACCGTTCCCAAAATACTCACAAAAATACAGGAACTTTTTTTTTAAAAGTCTTCTTCATAATAGTCCACCTGGTCTCAAATGTTGATAAATTAAATATTCCGTTATGGCAGATTGATGGTTCAAATGAACTGATACAGAAAAAAGGAATGTACATATTCAAAGCATAACCTGCACAGAATATATAAAGAAGTGTTATATTTTGTAAAATATTCCTTTACATTTACTCCATAATCTCAGTAAATAGATTTTATTGGCTATAGCAAACTTAGAAATAATTTTACATACATATTTAAGGACTGTAGGCTCTACAAACTTATCTTAATTGTGAATGTCTGCAAACCGTCTTACAGTGCAAACAAAGCCTGTATGTCAAGTAGATCATCTACAGATTTTGCAAATAAGGATTTATTTAGAAAAAAAAAAACACGTGCAGCGGGGCCAGTAAAAAATCGGATTTCCCCAAAGGAGCATCAATAAGACTATCACAGCATCGCCGTTACATTGCAAAATAACTAAACACTCAGAGCACATGCAGCATGAACAGAACTGCAGTGGGATCACACAGAATAGGCTAGATGCTGTTTGCTCTCTACCAGTGATCACAAAGTGAAGCCAGCACCGCACGGCTCCAGCTCCTCTCCTCTCTGCACACTGAAAGCGCCGGGCTGTGCTGCCTGTCTCCTCGCATTTGCTTGTGCACGCAGTGCGCCGAGGGCTGCAAATCAAACGCCCGCCGCGGCTCCAGCGGCTTCCTCATTGGCTAAGAGTGACAGCCAATGGCGACGTATGTTTACCGTTGGGTGGGGGGTGGGGTGGGGGGTGGAAGGGGTTGGAGAGGTGTAGGAAAGGGTAGGGTGGGGCGGGGGCGGGGGTGGAGGGCGCCTCACGGGCACGCTTTCACATTGTCGTTCTCAAACCAATAGGCCTGCGCGTTCACCCCTCCCCGCGCACACACACCCCTCCATCCTCCTCCTCCTCCTCCTCCTCCCGGCGTGTCTGAGTCTCCGGCTGCATGAACGAGCCTCGATTCACTACAAGCCTGAACTTCTACGATGCGTCTCTCCCATACCTCAACTGACTGCACAGCACAGTCTGCAGCAGCATAGGATGTAATCAATCCCACATGTTTCACCTCTGCGACTCGGGGATTTTCATTTTAAATATTTTTGTACTTTTTCTTTCATTATACCCTACTCGCCATGTAATGGATATAACTTATCAGTAAGTAGAAAATTAATTTGTATCTCTGTTTTTAAATCTTAAGTGATTTTACTGGATGTCGATTTTAGTTGAAGTGCTGCATGCAGGAGATGACGATCAAAATTTACAGTTTTATTTAAATGGAGTTGCCTCTATTTTTTTTCCTAAATACTTGGCTATTATTCGCTGTCATATCTTTAGAGAAGTAAAATACAAGCTGATACGACTTTCTTTCACCTTACAATAAAACAATCGAAAGGCATTTCTCGTTCATTAATTAATATATTAGCACGAAAGCAACATATATGGAGATTTATCTGAATTTTTAAAGATTTATTTTGGATATCTTGGTCACTCTGTCTTCTTTTCTTCCCAGTCTCTTGGGCTGAGCTGTGAACGATATGTGTGTCACTTTTTGATCTGACCTCTCTTCACAGCCAAATTACTTGTGTGTTTCTAATTTATTCAGATGACTATTCGAAACCTTTCGCTTTTCAGCACGCCTCCTCACGCCTGTAGTTTTATAGATGATGAATTGTAGATTATTCTTTGTTAGTTCCCTATTATGTGCGTGTTCGTGCTTGTGTGTTTTTAAGGGAGGGAGATAAGGCAGTTTATTGCAAACTGCAGTACATTCCCCCTCGGTGAGAAGGCTGTGCAGACGCCGGGCTGTCTTCGGCTCGGCCGGGCTTGTCTCTCCTGTTTAGCCGGCCTCTGAATATCCGGGTTTAGTGACCCGGTTATGCTCTGTGACTTAACTTTACTGCAAAATTGTTGAAGGCAATGAGGTGGCCTCTGAACCCGAGCCACCCGAGTGGATGCCTTTAAACTCATTTTTATCTTTTGTCCAAAGGTCTAAACATTTATGATTTAAAAGATTCCTGTTCAATTTGCACAAACGCGTATTTTATTGCTTAAAACATAAATTGCACACATCTGAAAAACGCAATTCTTGGCGAATTTGCTTTCTTTTGCGCTTAGTTCATGTGATGTCGTTTTGACCAGTATTGGTTTTGTCGGGGGATTTTCGTGTGACGATAGCTTGACCCTTTTGCAGGGTAGTGACGGTGGAGGTGTGTGTGTGTGTGTGTGTGTGTGTGTGATTGGAGGTGTGTGTCTCTGTGTGTTTGTGTGTACACGGGGTTTTGGGGGAGTCTGGCTGAAGTGGAAGGAAGTCTGAGCGCCTTCCACGTAGATACGCACACACACAAGCACAACACAGGCACGCACACACACACACACACTGCAGCAGATCCAAATGATCATTTCCCCAAACTGTTATGCGCGATGCTCACGTCGTTCTGTTTGCGTGGCGTGCGATAACACGGGATTTAGATTCAGGTTGTTAAATGTAGCCTGAGTGGCTCTCTGTTGACGTGGAATGTAAACACCGAGGACGTGTGTTTACAGCCTGAAAATTTAAAAATGTATAGACAAATGTCAGACGAGAGTGGTTTATGATTGATGTCCCGTAGAGAAGGGCCATTGTTTCTCACAGCCTAGGGTACAGGAGAGAGTCCATTTTGCCTTCCCAGTGCGCTTGCAGTAGCCTGCGTTACTCTTCTATTTTACCCTCATTTTTCCCTCTTGCTGTCGACTAAATGATAACGTGGTTTTCACAAACAAAAGAGGCATTAAATTATTTAAATCTACTCGCACTTTAGGGCGAATGTTCTTATGAGAGGCATTTGGATATTTGCATGCTCTGGATATTTTATGCTTGTGAGTGTTTGGACGCACGGCAAAAAACACACAAACACAATTGCAGGCTGTGTCAGGGCTGCTGAACTTTGGAGATTTTTTTCCCCCCCTGAACACAATTCCTAAAAGTTGGGAGTCCTTGAGGAGCTTATGTGTCTGAGTGTGTGTGCGTAAAGGAGACTTGAATATCCGAGCTCATGCAAGCCTATATTCTTATGCACTTCATAAACCCCTGGTCCACCAGAGCATTTGATATTTTCTTTGTTCCTTTATCGTTGATTCCTGGGAGGTGCTATCAGCATCTACAGAGCGCTAGATGGACGTGCCATGCATTGAAAGGCCTAATAGATGGACTGCTGAGGTGTGTTTGGCGAACGCAGGCACCAAGCTCTCCCTATCTGAGCGTCACATGGAGCCCTATTTAAGTAAATGACCTAGGCTATAAGGCATACATATAAAGTCGATGATTTCCTAGTCTATTTCACTGTTTATTGCCTCGCTCTTTCGCACTGGAGCATAAAGGTGATTTGATTTGTGTTTGTGATTACAGTGTAGCCTACATATACTGTACATGTAGCAGAGATGCATTGCCTTTGCCAGGAGGCGAGGGCCACTGCTGCTGACTCCGTGAGACTTGATAGAAATAGCTGTTTCATCGCCTTTTTTCATTAATAAGAAAGTTTAAAAAATAGAAATCCTGCTTACAGGGGTGCTAACTATAAAAGCCAAACGTTAAATGTGTAACGTGTAAGGTAAACACATAAAACCAGCTATAAGCAAAGTCAGATTTAATTTATAAAAGCTATACATCAAACACTATTGATCCAAGGCACAAATGTACGTGTATGAGTGCTTAAATCAACCCCATGTTTCAACGCCTTTTTAAAAAAATTAAATTAAGAACGCGTCTATTCTCTAAAGTGACAGAACAACGTGTTAAACTTAAGTACAGTGGATCAGATTTTATGACAACTGAATGAAGGAGAAAGAAATTAAACAAAACTTACATAAACAAATATTATTGATCAAAGCAGCGTGTGTTTCTCTATTTTTTGGGGTACTATTGGGACTCCAATATTGAGGAATACACTTGAGTATTTCAGAGAAAAAAATCGCCTTTGCGCACTCTTGTTCAGAAGTGCCTTGCAAATGTTTTTTTTTTCATATCTGAGAGCAAGAGACGCCGACGTCCAGCTTGTTTATGACCAGTCCTTGTTCAGTCTGAAGACTTAACAGCTCGTCCTTCATCGAGGAAGGCATCTTACCGCTGTGAACTCTTGTACTGTATATGCACCATTTGTTTGTACCTGAGCCAAATCTCCCCCTTTGCTTCCATTCTTTTCGCTGATAAAGAAAGCTCCCGTGTGCGTTATTTGCATCGTGTTTGGTCACAGGGTGAGAAGGAGGAGGGGAGGGAGGGGGGGTTTGAAGACCTCTCTGTTGGGGCCAACGATGTAGTGCAAAGAAAATCCACATTGACTCAGTTCAGAAACCTTTTTTATCTGCAGGACAGACTTTACTCACCTTCCTGGGATGGCATAAATCATCCTTAAATGAAACGTTGAGGCAAACCAGTGAGAGCAATATGTAAATGTGGTCTTTCAAACGTTTTTTCGTGAAATTTGAATTGCTTTTGTAAATGCTGGTTGTTTGTCTAAACATGAACAGCGACTGTCTCCCAGTTCAGCCTTTTCTTCTGCACTACATCCCTGGTTGGCTCATTATTGTCAGCGCTTTGACGTGTCTCCTGCTCTGTCTTTTGTAGGACATGACGGGGACTCAGTTTGTACCCTGCAAAGCCAAAACTCCGCTCAATGCGAGGGGAGCCCGAAGTTCATAAAAGGAATTATTTGCATCTGGGTGCCTGAGACCTCCGGTGCCTCCGGATTTTACTTTGGATTTGGGATTTATCGTTTCTCACCGGCATGGAAAGCCGTGATTTTGCTCCTCCGCACCACCTCCTGACGGAGCGGAGCGCGTTGGTTCACAGCGCCGCGTCTCGGATGGCGCCAGGCGGCCACGGCTCCGTGCAGCACCCCGCTCACTTCCAGCCGGGGAAATACTACTCATCCCACCTCTCCATGGGTCCACACTCAGGTCAGTTTTGAATGCAGCTCTTATCATGTATGGGCTTTGAAAAAGTCAGTTACTTTCCTTTGTCTGAAGCATATGCTCTCCATATTACAAAGTTGGGAAGCTCTTTGGGACGACCTAGAATTTACTGCGGAAGGAAATTGCTCAGATTTTGTAAGCATTTATAAATTAGCAAACGCACACACATGTTAGGAAGTTTTATGTTTTATTAAATTTAATGAACTGTTTATGACATAGTTGCTCTCCGCATATAGTATTTGAAAATAAATGTAATTTGTAGTTAAGTGTTTCAGCCTCGCGTAAAAACAAAATATGGAGCATGATGGGGAATTTCCCTAAAGAAACTTGGCTTTTTTGGGCAAATTAGATTAACTTGAAATTTACGACATACCTCTTTTTTTTTGCTTTAAACCTCTCCTGATTCGCCTTTATCGCACAGGGATTATTATGCGCTTCAAACAGCATAATGTTGTCATAGATTTATATGGTTTCATCAATTAGTAAAGTACTAATCATTGTCATTTGATGTAATTAATAAGAATTGGGTAATTCCACCGCTTATATTTCCCATTAAACAATAAATTAAAGCTATTAGCTGAGCTGTTTCTGTGTGGTTGTGTGGTTTCAAGGTGCATGGTGGCTTGGTGCTGGTTTATTCGGGGCACATGCTGGTTTGTACTGGTCTCAAACTGCAGGTCGAAGTGCTATGGAGTGAAGGGGAGCTCTGGCTAATAGAGGTGCGGGTAATACCAGAAAATCCGGTTTCTATATTGAGCGGGGACGTGACGGGGTGCGAATAGGTTGACAGTGCATGCATTAGATTTAACAAGTAGCTTTGGTATCCTGTCTCAATAGGAGGGGGTGGGATGGTGTGTGTGTGTGTGTGTGTGTGTGTGTCTGTAGAAAGAGGGAGTCGGAGAGAAAAGGAAAGAAAGCCTCTGCTCGAAATCATATCAGTGTCTATATACTGGACTAACTGGATGAATGTAAACGTGCCCGATGAGAAATCTCATTAATTATCATTTGCAAATGCAGCGGGTTCTTTAAATAGACCCTGAGACTCCGGCCTATGAGTGATATCGTCTGTTGTGTGTAGGATCCACACAACCTCTGTCTCCACTTATTTGCATATTCATTAGTTTTACACAACAACAAAACCGACGGAAACGTCCAGTCCGAGGTTTTAAATCTTAAAATTCTGAACAGAGTGCATAATTTCCACGTTTCCTGAACGCATTACTCTCGGTTCAGTGTTTTCAGAAATAAAGCTAAGTGTCATATTTGGTGAGGTCGAGGTCCTGGTTCTGTTTTTGACTGTTTCGCTTGGAAAAAGCCTGATGAAAGCAATATTATTTTATCAGCTTGTTTTGTCTTCAGAAATCCTCGCCAACTCTACATGCCTCGACAGAAAAAACGTGAAAAAAACACGTAAAGCCCAAATCCAATTATTGACTATACTGTATATATATACGCAGAGAACGCATATGCTTTTATTTTCTAAAATCATTCAACAAAATATTTAGTATATGTAATATTACCAAATTCACATTATAATTTAGGAAGTAAAAAAACATTCAAAAATGTAGCTTTTTTTCATTTTTTAAAATTCAGTCTAGTACGTGTGTATTTGTAAATTTGATGTGCTCAAAATGTATTATACTATGTATTATTTCGAAATTCAAGTCAGTATCGTGTTATAATACATATTAAATAATTTACATATTCATAGTTCTACACGATAGTATGATTAAATTCATTACACAATATTTTATACAGTGTAATGTATTATATATTGATAAAATATTTTATATATTTCATGAGATATTTATCTGCATGTCTCCCTTAAATCTGACTGGAATCATTCGACCAAAATTAAGGCCATGTCGTTTTTTAAACCACAACTGATACTGACTTTGCTTTAACAAACACACATCCAGCCTGCACAACGATTGAAACAGATTATCCTTTAGGTTGACTGATATTGCTTCTATCTGACATGTATTATAGTCCAATTTCAAAATGATTCTGTAATGTTGAAAGAGGAAAAAAGCGTAGTAATGCAGGGTGATAATGCTATTGAAATATATTCAAGAGGGCCTCTCACTGGGTCTCAAGGTGCATGACACTGTATTGAGATTCCAGATATCCAGACTCTCCATGCATGTCCCTGATGGGGTTTTGACTGACATGATGGGCATAGAGGATTGTTGTTTTGGGGTGGGGGTTGGGATATGTGTCTGTGTGTGTGTGTGTGTTTGCTGGGAGGTTAGGATGGGGGTTACCTTTGTGCTTGCCCCCCTTAGAGATTCAGAAAGCTGTATGCCTGGCCCTAGGCCTCGGCACAGGGGGTAGATATGATGTTGGGTTGGCCATACCAGAGCAGGAGGGGGGTTATGACGGGGTTTGTTTCAGATCTTTGGAAAGACACACACACACACACACACAAACACACACACTTTTTACCTTCTCAAAACCCTAACCCAAACCGGGCGAATCACTTACAAAAATTCAGAGTCAAAAAAAAAAAAAAAATCCTCTCATTCCCCCTGTATCCTCATATTCTGGAAAACCTGCAATCCATCAATTTGCTGAAGCCTCTTATTTAGATCAGCATGGTGTCTGCTTGAATATGGTCGCGCTTGACAAGGTGATGGAATGACAGCCGCATACCAACGCCATAAGACGCAGCCCCCATTTGATAAAACCCCACAATGATATTACACAGGCGTTTAGATTACTGATAGGAGCAGTGGGAAAGCCTTTGTCTCTCTCTGTCTGTCTTGCTCTCTTTCCCCTCCCTGTTTCACTGCTATGCTTTTATTACAATCTCTCTCTCTCCCTCTCTTTCTTCCCTTTTTTTCTGTGATGTTAGCCCCCTGGGCAGTAGTTGTGCAAGTGTCTGTGTGTGTGTGTGTGTGTGTACATGCGTGTGTGTGTGATTAAGGTTAGGTTTAGCCTGCAGTAGCACAGGTGTGCAGTATTATGGAGGGCGTGGCAGAGCTTGTCATTGAACAGGTGTGTTACTTCCCAGACAGCAGACGGTTTTTGTTTACATGGCTGTGTATGTGTGAGAGTGTGTGAGTGTATGTGTGTGTGTGTGTGTGTGTGTGTGTGACCTAGTAATACGACAGAGAGCCTACATTCATGTTACATGTGTACACACATGCACAGCTGTACACACACACAGACAGTCCTTCACAGGTTTGTCTCTTAGGCTGCTTGTTTTGTAGTTTGAAAAAAGTAATAAGCCCTGATCAGAATGTTCTGGTTGCCTCTTCTCTCTCTCTTTTCACACAATCTTTTGACCCTTTTCTTCTTTTCTCTCTCTCCCCATCATTTCCTCTCCTTTTTTTTAATTTAATCTTGTTAGTAAACACAAAATTCTGCAGTTAGATTCTGCGTGTCTTTGCTGAAAATGCCTAGCTGTATATGTGTGTGTGAGTGCCTGTATGTGTGCGTGTCTTCCTTGCATGCAGCCACCCTGTCCATTCATCATGATGCTGTCAGTAACGTCTCTGCTCTCCTGGAAGTTTCTCAGCTCCGGCTTTGATCGTCACGGCAGCACAAACGAGACACGCCCCTTCACCCTCCTACCTGCACACACCTTCCCACACAAACAACTTCCTTGACGTGTGTGTGTGTGTGTGTACATGAGTTTGGAAGTTTCTGTGTGTGAGAGCTTGTGCAATTAGGGACACAGGAGGTAGTAGTTAGTAGTTCTACAGATATTCATTTGCATTTATGTTTAGAGAACTGATTATGTAAAAGGGCAGGAAGGCCCTAAATGTGAAAGACATAAAAAAAAAGAACAGGGTGAAAAGAGAATATGAGCATGTAAATGATAGATGGATGGAAGAGGGGAAGTGAGGGAGGAGGAGAAGGAGGAGTAAAGGCAGTAGAGAGGCTGAATGTTTCCACCTGGTTGGTAATCCAGTCAGATTACCACCGCCTGACGGCACCCACTGGCCGCCATCCCTGACTCCTCAGCCTGCCGTCTCCACTGCCTCTCAAGAGTGCGAGAGAGTGAAAGCGAGAGAGAGGAGACGCTTGCCTGAGTGTGTTTGTGTGTGTATGTGTGTGTGTG
>JAPZDZ010000014.1:12984181-12995381 GCA_029783805.1 Acanthurus tennentii
ATAACCAACCTTCAAGTGCATTTACCAATTATGACTCTCTGCCCCACCCACCCACCCACACACACACACACACACACACACACACACACACACACACATAAACCTAGTTTTTTTCCAGAATCAATTTTTTGGCTTTGGAAGACATTAAATCATAGCATAATTTGGCAGATTGGCTTTAGCACAGCAAACAAAAATCCTTATTCATTTCTAATTCATGAAACGAATTACAGAGGCTGGTGGTAAAATAAACCCTCCACACTGAATAAATTGACTGAGAGCGCAATTTTTATTCTCTTTCCCCCGACAGAGGAGAGGTCTGAAGGGTAAAGCCCGCAAGCTTTTCTACAAGGCCATTGTTCGGGGCAAGGAGACGGTGCGTGTCGGGGACTGCGCTGTGTTCCTGTCACCTGGCCGGCCTCAGCTGCCCTATGTGGGCAGAGTCGAGAGCCTCTGGGAGTCGTGGAGCTCCAGCATGGTGGTCAGGGTCAAGTGGTTCTACCACCCGGAGGAGACTCGCCTGGGGAGGCGACACCGCGATGGCAAGGTAAAGACCAGGGAGTGCAGGTAGAATTTCTAAAACGGGAATGTCAAAGTAACAGTCCGTGACATTTTCATATAAATATATTACCACTTGGCTTCTTTTTTATTCCCTATTCCCATCCGATATGAATGGTTAAACCTCCATTTAGTTTATGAAACCATTTTCTTGGAAACGTTACCTTTCCTTTCTCAGGAAAAATTGCTGCATAAGAACTCATGCATTTTGAATTCCTTGCAAAAGCATAAGTGGTTTGTTTGATATAAAATGAAATGGAGCTCGGTAGTTAGCATGACAAACATAAAAGATGAGCAGTTAACAAAAACCCAAACTTCATCATGATAAAACCCACAGCCAGAGATGTGACAAAGATGCAATGTGTTGGAAGTGCAGAATGAAAAGCTGTATTACTGCTAATGAATACACCACTTTTTCTTGTAAAAGCAATTTTAAATGTAACATTCTGACTGTCAGACAAATTACCTTGCTGATTTATCAACCATACTTCCTGTCTTTCTTCTAGAATGCCTTGTACCAGTCGAGTCACGAGGATGAGAATGATGTTCAGACCATCTCCCATCGCTGCCAGGTGGTTAGCAAGGCGGAGTATGATCACCAGATGCGGGATCGTAACTCTGGCAGTACGGTGAACGACCTCTTCTACCTGGCTGGAACCTACGAACCAACCACGGGCCAGCTGATCAGTGCGGACGGCATGGCCATTGTGCCCTAGCACCACCAGCTAGAGAGAAATCCAAAAATTGACCTAAAGTCTGGAGTTGACTGCTTCCAGGACGACTCGTCAGATCAGAAGAGGGTACAGAGGGAAACCGAGATCGAAAGGAGTTTTGGCTCCGCATATTGATCTGTCCCCTATAAAAGAAGGAGCTAGCCCACCGGACAAAGCCTCACACTTAGAGGAGTCTGGTTTGTTCTGAGGAAAAGTCTGATCCATGTCAGATTTAACCTCTTTATCATATGTGGACTTAGGCTCCTTGTCGCAGAGAGTCTTCAGCCTTCTTCCGTGTGGCTGAAATAACAGAGTATCTCGTCACTGTGACAAGATTACTGCAACAAAAGAACAGGAACCAAGGACATGAGCACTTTGGAGTACAGTAGCCTGGATATGCTGTGGAGGAAGGGTGGTAGACTCGGCTTCCTGAAACAAAGACTGACTCAGAGTGCAGGAGAGAGTGTATGGGAAGGAGAGACTTACTGTAAACCACACTGGTTTGGAGGGATTTAATGGTCTTATACTGGTAGTTTGATGATGACGACATAATTGGGAGACCCCCTACAGGACCAAAAAACACTGTATTTCGAACTTGTGTGTAAATGCGTGTATGTGTGTGTGCGTGTGTGTGTGTGTGTTTGCAGAGTGGCTGCAACGACCCTGTTTGGCATTTAATGAGCTCTAAGTAAATAGTGCTTTAGCGTGCGTGTGTGTTTGTACTGTATGTGTGGTCATGCACGTGTACGCCTGTGCTCATCAAGCAAAAGATGGCGTCATGACGCGCCGTCAGTATGTCTCTAACACTCTGAATATTAATCTTTCCAGTACTAAACGTGCAGAACCGCGAAAAAAAAAAACGATTTCTTCTCCCGTCAAGCCATACACGTCAATACCTCTCTCTCGTATCCTCCTATTCAGGTGCGAAGACACATGTACAGGTTGTTGGATTGTTTATTTGAACGGAGCGTGCATGTTTGTGTGCGTGCATACGTGTGCATGGCCGTGTGTGTGCGCGTGCTTTGTACGACATCATGTATAATATGTTGTAAATAGTATACATATATTTGTTCTTGATTTTTTTTTTTTGTTGTTGTTTTTCTTTTGCAGAGAAGATTATTTTATTTAGATTTTTTAGGGTGTGTGTGGGTGGGTTTGGGAGGGTCCGACAGAGGGAAGAGGTTGGGTTAGTTTCCTTCTCTCTCAATGCACTGAACAGGATTGGAAGTTTGGATTCGGGGTCAAACTGTACAACTGATGTGAAGACTTTGTGGTTGTGAGCCCTGCTTTAGGTAAAGGGTGAATATGTTGAAAGGGTGTTTGGGATATATTGTTTTTATAAGAAAATCATAAAAAAGGCTCTTTTTAAATGTGTTCAATGTTTTTTTTTTTCCTCTTTATTTTACTCCATTGGGTTTAGAATGTGCATTTCCTGTTGGGAGCTTTTTTTTTTTTTTTTTTTTTAACAAATACTGGAAAAGAAACTGAGTTTCTGCTGTTCTCTGATCCTTAAAGAATCTAGTTCTTCTTTATCTATTTAGCCTGTATTCCTATATAAAATGTAGATATTTATCTGACGTCAAAAAGAAACATACCAAAGCACCTGTGAATTTACGCTTCACCACATTTGAAGAAAACAATTTTATGAAAAAGATTTAAAAAAAAAAAAAAAACAACAAAAAAAAAAACAACGTTCAATCAAATCTGAATCCGGGACCCCTGCAATCACCGAGGTGTTTTAAGTAGAGTTCCTCTCGTTGTCTGCTCGTGTTCATCCAGCGTTGCTATGACAGCCTCTGAGAAACGTCGCAGCAACATTGTCTGCACACTGCCCAGCTGATGCACTTGCGGTCTCCATGGCAACCAGTATGGCATCACGTGACTGTGAAGGACAATCAGCGCCAATCAATGGGACAATGTTAAGAGACAAAAAAAAAAAAAAAAACAAGATAAGGATCAAATCACAAATTATGCTTCTTGTCACTTTTATTCCTGCTTTGCCAAAAATGTCTCTGTGTGTTTTTATGTTTGCTTGTTTTTTCTTTGTTTACCATTGTCTTACTGTTTATGCAAGCCTGTGATGACTGTTTGTTGTCAGTGTATAGGATGTACAGGGGGGGAGAACATGAATGCCTTTTTCTTTTTTAGGACATTGACTGACTTTTAACAACAATGTTGCTGTTACACTGCAAAGCAAAAGCTTTAAAAGGAATCTAATGTGAAACTCAATTTTAAAATATTACTTTTATGGGTCTTTAATTGAAAAATTTTAAAGCTGTATTTTCTTTAAGAAACACTGGATTCAGTCCTAACATCACGTTTTGACAGAAGCGACAGCATTGTGTTTTTTTAGACCCACTGGAACCTGCTTTGTACGGTCGAGATAGCCTACTAAAATATATTATGTAATTTCAGTCATTTTTTGGAAATATGACTTAAATATTTCCTCATGTACAAAAGGAGAAAATTATTTATCTTAATTTTATTGCCTTTTTGTGTTTCATTAAAAAAGATTCTTACAAAAAAAAAAAAAAACACCTTGATTGCTTTTTTTTTCTTCCTTTCCTGCTGGGTGCGAGTCCCCTGAATACCGCCTTGTGTTCATCAATGCTGATCATTTGTCTGCTTTAGGAAAATGGACCACAGAAGAAAAGCATGGAAGAATGAGAAGGGAGGGAGAAAAAAAGACAAACACGAGAGGAGGAAGCAATTTGAAACTATAGCTTCAGCAGATAGAAGAGGAAGAATGGGGAGAGAAAGGGAAACTGTATCTAGTGGTGTTTCATGGGAGACGACGGGCGGGATAACGTCTCCTGTGGCTGTACAGGTGGGTCAGGTACTCGGAATAATAAAAACGGAACAGGACCATTAAGAGAACAAAGCGGGGGGATCAGCTTCCAGCCTGCGAAGATTTCAAATCCTGACTTTTTGCATGTGTTCGAGAGCAAAAATGCAGCTCACATATGCTCAGCAGACAGAGAGTGCAGGTCATGTTTATGAATCAGTATACATCCACACAGTCTGCATGCACTCCTGTACTTCCTATGGCTTTTTCTGCTTGCGTCTGTGAGTGTGTGTGTGTGTGTGTGCGTGTAATGCGAGAGCTGGGAGGAACAGTTGATATTATCCCCTGCAGGGTGTGGAGTTTCTGGGACAAAGTGCACAAAATTTACTGCATTTTATTTGAGACTTCCTGTGAAATATTCGCACCTTTTTATCGCACTGTAACCGGAGCCTTTGTGACGCGGCTTATTGCAACATTAAAGTCTGGATTGAGGATTTACCTTTGACCTCAAATTACAGTCTGGTTGCCTCGTGGCGGCCCCTGAAGAAGGCTTGAGCACGTAGTTGCCTTGAACGTCGGCCGTAAACTTTATTTTTACTCTGAGCTGCGTCTTTAGTGTCAGCCCCTCCTTGGACGTTTTTCCTTTTTCTTCCCGGCCAGCGTATCTCTCCCCGCTTTACTTGTCAATACAGGAAAGAGTGACTCACCTTTTTTTATGAATAACTTTGCTAATGGTCCTTGGCCATAGTTTAAAATCACACTTTGTCCAGCGGTATGCTTGAGTGTTTGCTTTCCTTTTGTACTCTGCATTTAGCTGTTTTGGCAGTTTAACATGTTGTTACAAAGATATGAAACAGTGTGTCTGCCAGTGTGAAACACACACATATACACCCTTTCTGGTCACTGTTGGTCTTTTACATCCTCCTCATTGGCTCCTCAATCAACCAACGCCTTTAAAACACACAGACATTAAGTGCAGTCTTTCACTGCTTATCAGCAGGTTTGCATTGGGCTTATCTGGTTGACATTGTTAAACTACTTTACCCAGAATGCTGCGGGAGATAGGGGCACAATGGGAGGCTGGGGGTGCCCTCTGGGTTAATGAGAGAGGGCTTTCACGACGTAAGAGCAAACATGCCTCAAGCTGATTTTGTGTGTGAGAGTATGTGTGTGTGTGCCTGTTTTTGTGTAAGTGTGTGAAAGGTCAAGGTGTCAGAGCAAGGTTTGGCAGGTTTTTTTTTTTTGGGGGGGGGGGCTGTGTGGACAGGAGCCAAGATGCCACATCTGTGACCAAAGGATGGACATCATGAGCTGCTCAGTGAGCATCCTGTGTGTTTTTATTATATGCAAGTATTTAAACTTGTGTTATGTGATTTTGTATAAAGGACAGGGTGAGTACCTAACTGTGTGTGTGTGTGTGTGTGTGTGTTAGTTTAAGCTTGTGTGTTCATGTTTGTGTATGTGTGTGTGGTGATGGGGAGGGGGGCGTTCCAATACAGAGAAAGCCCTTCATTTAGATATAGCCTGAGCCTGTCATTGAAGTGAATGAATGGCTGTCAGCTGCAGCAGGATGCAGCATGTGTGTATGTAGATAGTTTGTATGTGTGTGTTTGTGTATAGATTTGTGTGTGTGTGTGTGTGTGTGTGTCAAGTCACTCGGAGTGGGAGCAGAAGATCAGCAGTCTTCACTCTCACCTCATCCATCGTTCATACGAGCCTCTGTGAACTCGCCACCGGTATCCATCTTTCTGTGTGTGTGTGTGTGTGTGTGTGTGTGTGTGTGTGTGTGTGTGAGCGTGACAATGTGGATGTCCATATAGCCTATCTGACTCATTGGTAGTTGTTCAACATATTCTGTGGCAACAGATGGTAGGCTTACATAAATCATGAATTCCTGGCAGTGTGGACATCGTGTCCAAGTTCTTCTACATTACAACACCAACAAACCTCCAGTGTTCTTGCTATTTCCCCCCCGTTTTATGACTTGTCTCACTTACTGGCCTGTTGCACAGGAAAAAAAATAATAGTGATGTAGCCGTCTATATTTTCCACAGATAATTGGCCATATGTAGCTGTTAATGCAATGCTTCCAGCTTAACAATGAGGCAGAAAATGAATCCAAGACACCAAATATCAGGATTTAGTGTCCTTGAAGAGACATGGGTTCCTTTTACATTAGTGTTCAGCGGTCACCGTAAAAAAAAAATAAAAAAATCTGTTGTTGCATAAATGTTTGGGCCACTGGTATTGTGGGTAAAATTATCATTAGCAAACTCTTAATCATGTAATTTCATCAGAGGCACCATTTGAAAACTGTGGCCGAAATGGGTCAATTTATAGACATATAACATTCCTATAACTCCACTTTGTACCAGCACAAAGTTTAAGAAAAATAACACTCAGTTATGCATTATTTAAAATGGATATTGAATTAACATTTATTTAAAATTTACACTTACAGAAGCTTGCATACAGAGTATAAAAAATTAAGTAAAAAAACATAAAATTATGTATAATTAAGAAAGGATATTTAATTATTTATTTTACTTTTTAAAATCACATTTTACAGGTAATATTTTTAGTTTTGTTTTTCCCTTTAACAGTGTGCCTTTATGATTTTAATTTAATTGTTTACATTAAAAAATACAACTTTAATTTTTAATTTAAAAAAGAATCTTTACAGATAAATCCTCAAAAGGAAAATCCTTTTTCAGACCCTTTTGCAGCTTACCAAATATTTTATCAGGTAAATGAAATGCCAATAACTCAATCCACAAAGAGCAAAGAAGTTTTGAAAATGTAAATTTCATTTAACTTAAAATTATCATTAATTTGGTGATTTTTTTTTAAATATGTCAAAACAAAAGTCTTTGTAGTCCCAAACATTTCATTCATATATTTAGAAACAGGAAAAAAAAGTTCTTGCCCTGAGGAAGACTCGTTGTTGAGTCGAAACACGATGGCGTTATTCTTTGAATTAGAAAACAGCTTCTTCACTCTAAATCAGTGTGCCTCGGACTCTTGACTAACCCACCCTTGCACCAACCCAACTGGAGGACTTAGGGGACAGTCATATCAAGCTTTGCAATAGGAAAAAAAGTATTTTGTATTTTATCTCAACTACTAAAAAGGGCGATAGAGCAAAAAGAGTTTTAAAGGGGGAAGAAAAAAAGGAACTAAACTGTGTGGAGTTGGCAGAAATGAGGAGCAGCAGGGGGACGGAGGAAGAGCAGGAGATGAGCAGTGTTTTATGGCCGGTACCCTGGTTTGGGGGTCATCTAGGGTCAAACTCCCTCCCTAACCTCATAATCCACAAGATTTTAACACGAAACTGTGAAAAAAAACCCATGACGATTTCATTTCTCCTGAACACACTCTCTCACATACACACACACACCCACAAACACACACACACACACACACACATACCCGTGCGTCAGGTCACATTACTCCAAGCAGTTCTGGTGGTTATCGCTGATGCTGGTATTTGATATTTGGAATAGTGGAGGAGTCTTGGCCGGCTTGAGGCCGCCTGCTCCGACAGCAAGAATAGGTCAAACATCCTGTAAAGTCTTAGTGGACACAGCAACCAGAGCCACTGTCACCTGATAGCAGCTGTGTGGGAATGTGTGTGATATTTATGATATGATTTGGGTGCATGGAGGAATTTTTATGTGAATGTGTTTGTGTGTGTGTGTGTGCGTGTGTGTGTGTGTGTGTGTGTGTGTGAGTGAGGGACACTTGATTGCCAAGCTTGACAACTCTACCCTAGCGACAGCAGTAGAAAAGATATATGTACAGTATATTTATATAAAACAACCAGTGCAAACACACACACACACACACACACACACACACACACAGATACCACTCTGACAGCTCTGTATGTTCTTTCCTCTTTATGTGTTGTCAGCTTCACTGCAGAGGTCATCAAAATACCTGTAACTGTACACCTGTCTGGATGTGTTATGTACAGTAAATTAACATGAAACCTGGATAGTTTGACAGTTTGGGGAGTTTGTGTCCTCACATGCTCTTAACATTTCAAATGTTAATTAATTCAATGTTCAAAGTAACACTTTTTACCTGAATTTTTGTTAGACTTTGTCAGTCATATTCTAAATTAAATTAATGCTGCACTGTAATCCAAATTTTGTATTTATCCAGTTTCTAAATATAGATGGAAATGTGCCTTTCGTATTTCATGCTTAAAAGAATTCATGCTGTGAGTTCAACATCTTGGGAAATTTGTCTATTTGCTTTTTTGGCATAGATTTAGATGAGAAGATTGATACCACCCTAAGCTAAGTGTTAGCTATAGTTAGCTTACAATTAAAAACCCGGCAGTGTGAAATATTAGCCGCTAGCTCAGCTTATTAATAGGTTGTTTAACTGATCCACCAGTGTCACTAAAAACTCACCCACCAATTTGTTATATTTAAAACTAAAATGTAATATAATGTAAAAAAACAACAAAGACATAAGATGTTATTTAGTGACATTAGCAGATACTTTACTTTAGGCAGAGCCAGGCTAGCTGCTCTACTGTAATATCTTTGCTGTATGGAGTCAAAGTAATTTTCAAAAAACAATTCTAACACCATTGAAGGTTGCAGAAGTCTATAAAAAAATCTGCCTTTGCCCATTTCTAGTCTCTTTGGTAAACTAAGCTAAATGACTACTGAAACTAGCTCCTTTATTTGATTTAATTTTAAGTTTTATAGATGTAACAGCTTGGGGTTTACCTTGCATTTTTAAAATTTGCGTGTGTGTGTTTTTATAATTTTTCTTCCTTTTTATTATTACTTTTCTCTTTCTACGGATAACTTAAAATTAGCTGGGCTTGCCCTGTTCACAGCAATCTAGATTCACCTACAATCCTCATTTAATTTGGGTTTTTAGGCCCTGTTTTCCTGCTTCCTGCACAACACACAGACATGGGGGGTGCTTCTCTAATATTACTGATTTACAGTACTCTTTCCAAATGGCTCTCCATGCTGAGTAGCTGGATGAGCTTCCTGCAGTTTCACCCAAAATTCAATCCAAGCTCTCAGTCACAATTAACCCCTGCAGTCTTGGCAATTTTTAGCCCAAACAAGAAAGAAAAAAAGCTTGGATGGAAAAAAAACCTCCAAATCCTTGTTATTTTTTTCTATACTTTAATTACCAAGACGTGGAACTAATATTACCTGATGACCTGTGTGTGTGGTGAAACACGGAAGGTAATTTGAAATGGATTTTTTTTTTTTTTTTTTTACTTTACACTTCACACACATAGCAGATTTGCAGCAATTAAGAAAACAGACGACCTCTGCAATTATTACAAATCACAAGAGGAGCCTATGTAATAGTAGTCCCATTTGAACAGGGCTAATGTCAAGACATAGTTACCATGGTAATAAATGGCAGAAAATTAATTAACAATTTAGACAATAATTGGTAAACATAGCAATCTCTGCACTGAAAGTGGCCTCAGTAGACCCGAAGCACTAGGCTCATCTTGAAAGCTCAGACTGATAATATAAGACCCTGTAAGACACACAAAGAGTAAAAGCCGATATACACTACAAAGACAACTGCCTCCTTACAATGTCTATTTTACGTTTTCTGTCTAAACTTCTCTGCCTATAGTCCCTAAAGCTGAAAGCTGCTCTGCTCTGTCTGTATGACTGACGATTCATCAACTGACAGCAATCCTCCGAGATTAAGACGCCACGCTGAGTGAGCAGAGCTGAACCAACTCACCAGGAATGTGAAGTACAAAATCAATGGAACAGTTAAGCTTCCTATATATCACACAACAGAAATCAAGACAGGCCGGGTAAACGCTGGTTATATTTTGGTCTTTTGTTATCCACATTGACTCGGCAAATGCGTGCGTGCGTGCATTCGTGAGTGTGTGTTTGTGTGTGTGTGTGTGTTTGCATGAGAAAAGGAGACACAGGAAGAGGTGAAGGATTATGTGTGGATTACGTGCAGTGTGTGAGTGTGAGAGGAAGCTGGGTGGAGAATTTGCGGCTATGTTCTTGTGGTAGTGAAAGCACAGGATAGGTGTGTGAGCCAGGCAGCAGTTTAAGGATCAGGGATCATGTGTGTGTGTGTCAGTGTGCGTGTGTTTTTGTGTATGTGTGTGTGTACCCCCTGGCAGCTGTTTGCCCTGCCAGTGGTCTTGGCTCTGTTTCTTTACTGTAACTGCACCCACATGTTGGCTCAGCCTGGCACAGTTAGGGCACTCTCCTCAGGTGCCAGGGGTCTGTGTGTGTATGTGTGTGTGTGTGTGTGTGTGTGAGAGAGTGAGAGAAAGACTGTTTCCGTGTCTGTTTTTGAGTTAATGAGTGGGCCTGACCACAGACAAATTACTCCCCTCCCTGGAGGAAGTTGCAGAAAAAACAGCAATAAATTAAAAGTGAGAACCAAAGGAAAAAATAGGTTTATTTCTTACTTTATCACCGGCATGTAAACCAGCTGTGTAATTTCTGTCTGTATGTTTTCTTCTGTCTATCGCTTTATCAATCTGTGTGTTTATGTGCATGTATACAGTTGTACAGCCTCCTCTGAGCTATTCACGTCACGTTTTCCTTGGCTCAAAGAAAAACTTTTCATCCTTAATCGTCCCTTTATCTTCTTCAAAGGTTTGTGTTTGAGTGCGTTTGTGGTTTTGCATTATCTTGGTTATGTTCTATACGTTGGTGTGGCTGCTCAGGTATGTGTGCATGCGTGTTGCCTTCACACACACATAAGAAGCCTTAGTCACGGGCTTCTTCTCTCACTCAGTGTGTGTGAGTGTGTGTCAGCGTTTGCGTGCTGATGGCTCTTCACTCTTTCATCTCATCAAGCGTTCATCACTCCGTCCTTCATCAATCACACCATCCAGCAGATCACTCATCAACCGAGGGTCCTGCTTTTAAATGATAAGATCTCTCGGTCCAAAGACTCCCTATGTCTGTAACACACACACACACACACTCACACACACTCACACAAATATGACGTGGAATGTGATCATAGTGAGTTTTGAAGGTATTCTTGCTAACACAGTGGGAGGCCTCCCGCGTAGCACCTACACATTATTCCCCCGCCTCATAACACACACACACACCCCCTCCAGCTCACTGTCGGTCGCCAGTGCACACACACACACACACAC
>JAPZDZ010000014.1:13006144-13018840 GCA_029783805.1 Acanthurus tennentii
TTTATTTTCACATCAAAAGCCATTTTAGAGAGGCTAAGCTGAAAGTGTAAATAAAACAACAGGTGCGCTTCGCAAATGAGTGCAAAAGCTTTCAGGGCAGTTCGCTCAACCACATACAAAGACAGAGCATCATAAATCTGTCAGAGCAGTTGAACTACCTCTCTTCTCTCACTTTAGGCCTTTATTCTCCTTTAAACTTATCAGAACCAACAACGGAAACCTCTCTGATCACGTTGGCGCTGGCCTGCTGACGATCCTAGACGGGTAAACACACCCAGACACAAGGAAGAGGAGTTCCTCGTCAGTTATGCACGTAGTAAAATAAGACATAAATCAGCTAATCAGCTCCGTATGCAAAACATACACAGCAGGTCCTTTGGATAACTGACATTTGTGTTACAGATAACAGAGTGTTTGTGAAAGGAGAAGTCTTTGCATGATTAAAGGTAGGCCGATGTCAGCTCTCCTCGCTCCTTTTGAGCTTTAAAGAAGATCACCTGTCAGCAGAAACGTCAGCCTGACTTCTTCAGTGACAGGTTATTCATCTGCAAGTTAATTCAGATAAGTTAGCCACATTCCTTTCCTCTTAACCATTGTCCTGTTGAACCTTAGCACAAAAGACACCACAACTCTCCACTATGATGATCCTCTTAGATCAGCATTTATATAAAAGATGAGGAAAAATGTGCCTTTATCAATGTAACTGTTTTGTCACATTGTAACTGAGAACTCTTTCATATTTAGAGTTTGTCATTGCATAAAAATGTGGCACATGTGCTGTCATAAAGTGAGCGCTTTTTTTTTCCCTCTCAGCCTGTGTTTTATCCTTTTACTTCTTCTGATAAGTTGCAGTGCATGCAGCTCCCAGGGCTGAATCTATCAATCTGGTAGTTCAGCAGTAAGTTTCTCTATTTCTGGTACATTTTTAAATCAAACCGAAATGACTAAATAATATAAATACTGCGACAAAAAAATTAGAGGAGGACTTAAGTAATGATAAAATGTTGCAACATGGATCCTTTTTCTTGTGACACAGAGGTCAGAGACATACCATGTACACACAATGGAAAAGCTTTCAATGACTAAGCAGCTGAAAATGAGTCCAGTCTGAGAAGTTCTACAAAAACAAGAGATTAAAATTAGCATGGCGTTAATGTTGTTCTGCTTTTCTCAAAGATGTTTTCCTTTTCATTATTATATTTTTTAGGAAATTTGCAGAGTTAGGGTGAGAAAGACCCGCAGAGGTCTCATCAGTCCAAACGTGTATACCAGAGCATGTCAGGCTGGTCTATCTGAGGGATCGTCTGTTGAGCTGATTTGCACTGAGGTGAGTCTGACACACTGGACCAATTTTATACATTTGCAACATTTAACATTATAAATTGATTTTGGCTGAAGCATTAATGACTGTTAATATGCCAAAAAATATTGTGTCTTTGCTTGATTTGTGGTTGATTTATCCAGCTGTTGTTTTCATTGTGCACTTGTGTTTTATTTGTCCCACCAGAGACAAGCACCGTCTCAGCACAATGCCAATGTCCGATTGTGTCCAACTCATTTATCCAGAATTCTGAAAAACAATTGCTCTTGGCAGAGGAGAAGTGTATGTTGTTCATCGTATGATATGGCTGCCCCAAATAAAAGCATCTCTGTGCAAAGAGGGAAATACAAAACAGTTAGTTATACTTTCAGCCCTGCCAAAGGAACATAGTGTTCATAATATAAGCAGAGTTTGTTCCTGTTTGCTGCCTGAACATACTGTTCTTTACTAAGTTGTTCCTATTATTTACTATCATACAGAGGAGAAGTGTATATTATATAGATATAATTACCATGAACCTGGTATGTTATTTGCATGTTTACAAGCGGCCATAAAACACCATAAAGCCTACAGTGTTTTGATACTTGTGTGATGTCTCACTGCTGTGCTGTCTTTACTTTTTTAATCACACTCTTTCGACACACCTTTGAGCAATTACAGGACACAATGCAGAATATGTTGTCTTCACCTGCTCACGTTATGTTCTGCCAGTATTCCAGGCTGCTTGGGTAGTTGGTACACACAGCTTGTCATTTCACAGGACGCAGGAATTAACCTTGAATATACTGCTGTAATCCTCACTGTACATAGTTACACACACAACTTTGTGACAGCAAGCAAACCGTGGTGAGGAAATTCCTGCAGCAGACCGGCAGCAATGAGACAGAGGGATGATTGACATGAGCAGGCAAAAACACACACATGAAAAACAAAACTTGCACATATTATCTCTTTCTATCTCTTCCGCACACACACACACACACACATTCACACACATCTGATCTGGTTGAGTGGGCTCTGTTCAGCACATAATGACAGTGCTATGTGGTTTTTATTTTTCTTACTCCCGTACAGTTGACTCATGCTCCGCTGCCTGGTGTGTGTGGGTGTGTGTGTCGAAACACTAACAGAGCTCACTCTTCTCACATTCACAATAACTGATGATGTGGTGTGATCAGTGACTGTAGCCAAAACTATTGCAGACCTGTTTCAAAATGAGCGAGAGGAGGAGCTGTTCAATTTTTTTAACTGACTGGCTGTTGAAAGCCTGGGCTGCTTGTATAAACACACAAATGTGCACAGACACACTCAAGTGTGCACAGGCTCAAATACACAGATGCGCACACACACGCACACACACAGCCTCGTAGCAAAATAAGTAACCAATAAAAAGGCAGAATAAAAAAATAATAATAATTCATGCTACTTCATCCTCGATCTTTGTTTTTCTGGTTTAGTTCACACGCGCAAACAATGGTGTGAAAACACATACAGACACACACACACACAGGGACAGGTATATCATGCATTCTGGGCCTACAGTGCCAAGGCGTTCAGTAATTGAAAACATGGCTGAATAATCTGAGAGAATGACAGCCTTGAAAGATTATGTGAACTCAAACATTAACACAATTAAGTGTGTGAGCACTGAAGTATGTCGCAGCATTAGACACTGTCTTAATAGTCCCCCAGCACAAAGACAGAGGAATGTGTGCATATCTGTGGTGTGTGTGTGTGTGTAAAGACAGACAGTGCATGCATGACAACCCGTATCACTATGGTGTGATGAAGAAAGACCAGAAGCAAAGCAGTGGCTGTGTTTAAAGCACCAAATGTTGCAAAAAAAAAAGAAACATGCTGCCGTTTTACTGTAATATCAGCTTGATTACAAAACAAGAAATTCAGCCAGACGCCAACTAAACCCTGTGAGGGGAAAAACACAGTGATAACAAATAGTGTTATTTTTTATAGCAGTGATCCGGTTGTTAAAGACAGACGCTTTATCAGACAGTGAGCAAATGATTCAATTGTCTCCTGGTGATTCCACGCCTTAGCAACAGCCGCCGGGTCGGTGTGGCGGCGGCCCAGTTCTGATTTATCTAGCGGGCTACACTCAGGTGCTGTTTTGTTAACAGGATTGCAGCCATTTATAACTGTGTTTCATTACTGTACTAAGAGCCGATAAGATGATCACTCACGCACACATACACACACGCTTGCACACGCAGGGGCGCTAATTCAATCCGCTGACAGGGAAACACGGCAAACAACATCCATTATGGCCTCAGAGCTAATTGGTAATGGGGGTAGGAGGGTGAGGAATAGGGGGGAGAAGAGAGGCGGAGGTGGAGGGTTGGGTAAAGAGAGCAGGAGGAAGCCTGGATTTGGTGGGGGATTTCTACAATGAGAATATTCCTCTATTTCCCCACCTATTGTTTGCAATTATTCATCACATCTATCTCTCTCACTTTCGAGTGCAAGCCGCTTCCCCTCCTGCTCCTTTTTTTGCAAGAAAAAAGCGCTGCCAGGAGGTGAAGTCAAAAAAGAGAATACCTGCCAATAAACCAAACACATCCATCTGACCAGCAGCTAACAGTAAGCCCAAAACAAAGATGGCATCTCGGCCCCAGGTGGCATCAAACTACTGGTGACATTTAATAATTCCCTCTCTCCCGCTAACCCTCACCCCCTCCCTCCACCATCACCTGACTCACCATTACAATTAGAGATAAATCTTCTCCTATATGCAGTAGAAACAGGGAAGGAGAGACAAGGTAGTGATGAATTACCATCATTCATGCAAAGACAAGATCTTTTAGGATTCCTGGCTTTGGCTCTGTTTATTTACTTCCTCCACCACATCAGCAACAGAATGATGGTGGATTAATGGCTGAAAAGGCAGGCAGACCGTCAGACAGATGGAGTTGCAGGGAGAAATAAATAATGCCAGTGGAGGTGTTTGAGAAGAGGAGAAGGAAAAGAGAGGAGAAATTACAATAAAGAGGAAAGAAGAGAAAAGCGCAGCGGGGCAGGATTTGAATGCCCGGGGAAGAGAGACAGATAAACAGATAGAGGCGAGTAGAGACAGAAGAGGCAGGGAGCGATGGATGAGCAGATTTAGAGGGCAGGAGATAAGAGGAGAGATAAAAGCATGGAGGAACAGAAGGAGGGAGGGGAGAGGCAGCTGCAGAGTACAATGTTTACATGCACCAATACGTTGTTGAACATGTCTGCTTACTTATGTCATTAGCTGGAGCTACTGACTATGCACACACACACAGCAGATGATGGCACATGCAGGTACAGAGACACGGACACACACACACTCAAAGAAATAGAGCAGAAAACAAAGTGATGAAATGTTGCCAAATAAACTACAAGTTTTGGCCCCCTTTGCATTTTCTCATGAGTGAGTGTGAGTGTTTGTTTTAAATATTTGAAAAAACAGAGCTAAACACATGTAATACAGTACATGACACATGTATGTAAGGACTGATATGAACTAAATCCCATCACTTTTTCATCTAGCGCCATCATCAAGTCAATTTTTATTTTTCAAATACTTTTCTCATATATTAATATAAAGGAAGGAGAATATACAATATATTTAAATGTAGATGCATGACATCATAAGATAAATTTAGACAATTACAACAACAACAAAAACTTTGAAGACAACTTTAGCTAGCTGCTATGCTAGCAGCACAGCTCTTGGCGATGTCAGTGTGTGGGTCAGTCACCTCCCTCACCACAATAGTCCAAAGTGTAATATGTAAACAATTATAACAGTATAAGGGCTTTCCCATACTGCAGGTTCAGTCTTTTTCAGTGATTGAGATTTAACTTAAAAGCCACTGACTACAGCACTGTCGCAAAAAGAATCAGAACTGTCTGCAGATCAAGCTCATTTTCACATTGTAATAAAACAACTGAATGCCACTGGCTAAATTGATGACAAAATATACAAACTGTAGGTACACAGTAGTTTAAATAGCATGTAAACACTTTGTAGAGGGAGTTTAATTTGCAAATCTGACAGCAGGCTTTTTAAAAACCTCTCTTGCATCCCATGGACTTCCAAATTGGAATTGGTTCTCATAAATAGTGTCAGCAGCCGAGCAGCGTTTCACTGTGTCCAGTGTGTCATATTCAGTGGACAAGTTGTTGACATTTATAGCCATGTAGAGGTCATTGTTAAGGTTGGGAGGCCTGGGGACTGAATCAGCACATCTTCTCACCTCCCTCTTCTTTACTTTATGAACTAGTATAACCACTATGACTGTAATAACCAGTCCAACACAAATAATGGCTATAAGCATTGTGGAGAATCTAAACATGACACTGTCTTTGGGCTCTTGCCATTGGTCTGCAAGGTCCTGTCCATCAAATCCATGTGTCGAGGTCGGTACATTGTCCTCTTTTGGTCCACCACCAGGAATTTTATCTGACACTTCCACGTCTCTGGGTCTTCTCTGGACTTTGAGGTTGACAGCAGAGGAGGGGAGGTCTTTGTAGCCAATCATGGCGCAAACATAACTTCCCACATCCTCATTACTGATTGGGTCCAAAAACAAGTAAGGTGAGTTTGCTCTGCTGCTGTTTAATTGCTGTCTGTTCTTGTACCAGATGTAGCCTGGGCTGGAGTTCAGAATAGCAGCACAGGTGGGGACACAAGTCAGCATTATCCTCTGCCCTTCCATCACTGTCCAATCTGCAACAAGCACAGTCTGTCCCCTAACAAGCTCCCCTGCTAGGATTCTCACAGGAGACGTAAAAATGTGGAGTCTCACTCTAGGGACACCTTTACATGTCACTTTATAGCCTGTTGCATTTCTAAAACTGTATGTAAAATAGTAACTGGATGCGTCACTTGCTTTTAAGTCTGTAAGTTTCATAGAACATTTATTGTCTCCATGTCCAAGGTACTTCATACGAGATGAATAAGCTGGCATCAGTTTTAAGAGTTTAGGTTTCATGTAAGGTTGCAAAATTTTGTACCATCCTGCTATCATAATGTTTGGAAAATTCTTGGGATATGAGCAAGGAAATTCCACTGAAGAGCCCTGTAATCCACATACGTCTCTGTATTTGTAGGTCACACATCCAGGTGATAATAGTGCAGCTGAAATAAAAAACAGAGTGAACAGGCATTAAATACTGCATTTTGTGAGTGAGACTTGGGACTATGAGGTGTCAAAAGCTTTACTAAACTTTAACAAAAATTATGTAATGTGATTTGTACCTGCAACAGGAAACAGCACCGGATAAAAGGCCCAAAATACACTTCCTGATGCCATCGCCCCCATTAATACGTGTTTCACAAAACCTACAGTTATATTAACAAACAAAAGGTCATTGACAAGAGGGATAAAAGTCAGCTTTCATTTGGTATTTTGAAGTAAACCTAATAGAGATAAATGTTAAAGTTGCCATGCATACATAAGAAACATTAAAAATGAGTAAAGTCAAAAGTGCAAGTCACATAAGTGATCATTAATTATTTTCCTGAAAAAAGCTAAGATTTAATAACCATGATATATGCACATATTTTTCTTAGTTGTTTTTTGTTTTTCTTTAACTCAAGAAAATATACGGTTTAATATATGGTCAAACTTACGAATGAAGCATGACCAAGCATTTATCTAAAACTTGATATCCTAGACAAGAAAAACCATATAACAAACACCACAATTTGTAATAAACTACATAAATGATCAAACTTACAGCTTAAGCAGTTGTGCAGTTCACTTGATGATGGTGCAAAATACAGAGCTGGTTTGTTGTTGCAATCAGTTAAACTATGCATCTGATGATACGGATGTGGAACTCTCCTTTTAACACTCTCCACCTCCAGCCTCAGTTATTATTACTCACTAGGGTATTTACAATGAGTGCATCAACTGCACATATATGGTTTATTTCCAAAGTGCTACTAATTGTGCTACTAGTCTTCTGCAATTTTAAATATGTAAAATAATTTACAGTATTAATTACTTACTGGTATCTTGCCTCATGTATATAGACAATAATTAACATTAGCTATTTTTTTTTATGAATCCTAGAAAATTGTGTTTATATTTCTCAAAGCACGCCATAAAAAGTATTATTTTGGTGTCATGAAATTATGTACTATATCATTAAGCAATAGCTATTACTACTCTCTTGCAAGATGTTAGAAATTATGTGTTCAATTTTAATACAGTACCAAATCCTGGTTTAATGTAATTGTAATTATAGGAAAATTTTACAATGCTTTTCATTATCAAACCTGAGTAATTTAAAGATACACAGGCTCAGTATTAGTTAATTCAAGTAAAGAACAGGGGCCCTTATGCACAAATTGTCCTTGTATGCAGATGACATTCTCGTATATGTGTCTGTTCTCTCTCTTTTAATGTTCCATTTTAACTTGGGAAACTCTCAGACTATAATTGTAATTCTAAACAGTTTAAAATCAAAGTTTCCTCCTAACTAGACGGCAGCTCTAATCCCTTCAATATGTGTTCTATTTAGAATTGTCAGCAAGGATTTGTATCTGGAGGTCAAGATCTGCTTTTCCATCTCTCTTTACTCAGAATTTTAGTATTTTATTAAAGATGTGCAAAGATATGGGTTGATGCAAAAGGTACAAATCTTCATCTCTTTACTTTGTGCATAGCTGCAGCCACAGTGCAGAAACCTTCAAGAAATTTTCTTTAAATGTGCCAGTGATTATTTAAGTTAGCTGCCAGTTCTGTTTGTCATGGGTTCAGGAACAGAAATTCTCAGGCTCAGCAGATTAGCATAGCTTGGATTATGTGCAGCCCACCTCAGAGAGTTGGTCTATAAGTGCTACAACAACCGACTTCTCATTTAACAATAGGTTATCAGATACCAGATTTGTTGCTGGTCTGGAGTTATGATCCACAGTTTTTTTAGGAGTCTGTTTTTTGCGTTCTCTTGTAGGAAGTGGATCTTAATCTAAGGAATTGGTGTCCAACAAATTCACGACACATGGATGTCTGTACAGAGTCTATGCATACATCCTCTGATGACGAATTTTATAAGGAACCTTGCAGACCCTCATGCAATCGTGGAAGAAGAAACAATCATTTCCACCTTAGTCAAGCTAAATGCAGAATCGTCAAGTGTCCTGATTCTGTTGTAACATCTATCTCTTATAGACACAAATCTGGCAGCGGTCCATAGTTACACCACAGATGTGACAAGCCATGATGGTCTGCTGGGTAATATTAGAAAACTCTGTTTGTATTGAATTTTCACGTGTAAATGTGTGAAAAATGTGAGGGTTTAAAAAGATTCCATTGCTGTACAAACCATTAGGTGATTATCATTTGAACACTTGAATTCAACTGCTTACTCACTTAGCTGTGAAAATATTTAATTAGATACACTCATGTGGCTGATATTCTCAGGATGCCTCCTTACCCACAACATACTGCACATTGCCTGCGTGCCAAGGCAGAAGCACTACCATGAGTTAGCGGCTGCCAGAACAGTGAGATGTGAAGTGCTGAAACAGTCATGAACAGTGTCAGTGAACTGTGTCACATATTAAATTTGCAAGTTGGTTATGATGATTTTGACCAGTTTTCTTTTTTTTTTCAAGTTAACCTTATCCTTAGATTTACACTCACACAGTAGATATAACAATAAGTATGCCAAACTGTTGTGGTGTGGATATTCAATACAAAAATATGACACTGTGGCCAACATCCAGACACTTCTTGTGTCACCTCTGACTGAAAAAACATGTTACTTTTTCTTGTGCTTTGTAAAAGTGCCGTGTGTTTTACCCCAAGGACAAACTGTACATTAAAATTAACTAAGTTGACATTATTTTACTATGTTTGATTTAATTGTAAGAAGTTATGTGGAGAATGGTTATGATAAAAAACTTAAAGCTTGTTAAACTGAGGGAAAGACTTGGAGCTCAATTTAGATAGATAATAAGATAAACTAAAAAATTAATTACACTTTTAGAACCAAAGTAGAGTGAATTGCTTTTGATTGAAAGATGCAATCAGAAGCGAAAAATCTTTACTTTTAATTGTCCCATATATTTTTGCTTTAAAATCCAAGTATAAATGGTGTTCAGGATTTGCATGACAGCAGCCGTAAAAGGACTGAAGCTAAGTAGCTCTACTCCTTAAAGGCTATACTGGATATGAAATCTGTTTAATTTGCCTACTAATCCTGCTTCCAGTGCTGTTAATACTGTGCAAGTTTTGAACAGTGTTGATTTTGGACATTTTTCCATGATAAAAAAAAGCCCCCAGTACTTTAAGAGATGACAAAAGATGGATTGCTACACTGAAGGGAAAGCATTAAACTGATAGAAGATGTTTGATTTCATTCTGGAGCTCATGAATTCAGTCTACAAATTCTGTAGCAGTGTGCGTGCAGACATCATCATCTTGGAAAATGGAGAAATGATGCACTAAAGTAGTCTCATATTCTTCAGCAGTTATAAAGCCATACAAAGGAAGCATTGGACCAAGAAGACTCTTATGACACCACGGAGACAGCTCATTGGATCATCTTACTCCTCACCATTGCTCAGGGCTCTGAGTTTTGTGGTCCTTACACTAACTGCATCTTTGTGTGCTAACCTTGGTAATCAACAGTTTGTGAATGGAGCCCTGAATACTGGCTTTGTTAAACTCACTCCGTACAGTGCTGGCTGACACCGTGGCACAGGCAGGTTGAGGGGTTGATTAAAATCTCTGGTCAATTTTGACACTGTACTTTTTACAAATTTTAGCAGCTTTCCTGTTCAAGTAAATGTTTTTCTATCTCTATGGCTGAGCTCTGGCTTGAAACCACTTTAACTTTTGGCTTTTTCATCTATTATATTAATGGATGAAAGAATTTTGTGGCTTTTATGGACGAAGTTTGGATTTATGTTGTTCAGAAAAGAAACACACTTAAATAGACTCATTAAAAATCAAAATGTCAACACAGAAAATCGTTTTTAAGTTAATGACAAATTATTCTTAAGACTATCAAAGCACACATAGAAATTCAGCCGGCACTTTAATGAAAGCAAAAAAAAAACATAAAAAAATTATTCAGTCATGGGTACACAACAGCAGAAATATAAAAGCAGTTTTTTTCCATTTTATCCCATTCAAGGACACAAACACAGGTATATTCTCACATTTCAGTGCAATTCAGACAAAGCATTCCTGAAGATTTATATATTTATACAAATGGATCTAAATGGGCATTTTATCTGTAAAGTAAGGGCCAATTCAGTTGTTCCTGGCCAAATTGCTTAAACATTCTCTAAAACAATCTATTGATAAGAAATTCCCACAGATGATGAGTGCAGATGTTTATTCTTGATTTGGAAATATTGTTCTTAATGGAAATCAATTCCTAATAATCTTATAAGCATTTACTTTTGAACGTATTCTGTTAATGTGGTTAAAATTTACAGCACATTCGAGAGGAAACCTAGCTACCTACTTAAGACTTGCTGTTAAAGATTAGTCCATGTACTAACCACCTGTAGCACGTGGACTCATCTGTCCCAAACCACCTCTGAGAGTGTCTTAACTACTGGATTTGAGTCTGTGCTGACGATGTATTGTAGAGATGGAGAGCAGGCTACTGACAATGATGATGGCTTCTTGACTTTCACGTAGCTCTAACCCCAGCCAGATTTCAATTAATTATTGTGTTACTGTCATTCATTATCCCACTGGCCAGAGAGCAAATGTTCCTCTGCAAACAATCGAAACCACGAATAAACCAGTGAATTAATTCATTCTTGAGGCGATGGCAGTCAAGCCCATGAAAACAGAACCAAACACCAACCATTATTCAGAGCAGAAGTGATGCCATCTGGTTTGAGTTTATATCTCTATGTGCATGTAATTTGTGCTGTAGTTAATCCAAGTACAGTGTAAACACATTTTTAAACACTTGGGGGAAAAAGAGAGAAGAACATCAGGAAACAGACGAGTGATGTGTTACCATTTACTTGTTTCTCTTTCTCCTTTCTATCTCTCCCTCTACTCCCTCTCTCAGATACTTTTGGCATGTTGATAGAAACAGCACACTCAGCAATATTTCAGGGAATGATGGAGGTGCAAAAAAGCCGTTCGTGGCAAAACAAACAGGCTCGAGCTGCTGAGGCTTGTGTTGACAAATGGGGAGGGAGCATTAAGTACAGTCAGAAATGGCAACCCAAACCCCCTGAAGAACAGGAGGAAAAAATTTGGTTAGACCATAACCATAACCATCTCACCCTTACACACAAACACACATATACACACACTCATGCTTTGATGAGCCTTGGGCCTAGAAGGAATAATGGTTAGCAACCTGAAAAATGCCCTCATCACAAAAGGCCTCCGACAGTAATAAATGAAATAGTTGAGCTGAACACATTAATCCATGCAGCGCTTCTGTGTGTGTGTGTGTGTGTGTGTGTGTGTGTGTGTGTGTGTGTGTGTGAAACTCTGTGTGTGCATCAGTGTTTCCATATTTGTGTATTTGCTGCTTGTATCTGTGAGTATTTTGTCTCTACACGCATGCATGTATATAAGCCTGGGTTTGCATGTGTGAGTGTGTGTGTGTGACCCGCAGAGAGAAAGACAGCTGCTTTAGCATAAAAAAGTGAGAGGTAGTAACACTCTGTCAAAGCAAATATACTCTTGTTGTCGCTCTCTTTAGGCTACGCTCGCACAAAGCTAATGTGGAAAACACTGTTTATGTTTGACAACAATGTGCATTTAAACAAGCATTTTCAGCTAGCGAGACATCAATTCAATTTTTGTGATAATTAGGATGTTGTCTGATAAAATCATGATTAAAACAGACAACAAGACCTGTTTTCTTGAGAAAGATCGAGGCATTGACTTGTTGTTGACTGCATCTTTATCTAGTAAGGACCTTAGCTTGGAGGTAATGGTGGATAGTTGGGTCAACAAAGCTTGGGACTTGAACACATCTTTTTTCAGACAACCAATCCAGCAACTGATCTGGTCACTGCTGTTCACTTCCTGTTTCCTACCAGCAGTCCTCACCAACTGTTTATAACCCAACCACTATCTTTCTGTAACCCTAAAAGACTTGTATGACATTTCACGATCATTTTCCATCTGTAAGTGAAAGAAGATTGATACCACTCTCATATCCATCCATTAAATGTAAGGCATAGCCAGCAGAGGCTTAGCATATCAGAAAGAACTAAATACAGGCGTAAAGAGCTAGCAGGGCTCTGTTTACTCATTATATGTGCTCTTAGTCTGCAAAAACAGTTGTGTTTCTTCTGTGGTTCCAAAGGAGTTTACTTCTGTCTAATCCTGGTTTGAGCTTGGAGATTACAAATATTTAGGTCTAATGAAAAACACTAGCTTATTGGA
>JAPZDZ010000014.1:13113785-13126371 GCA_029783805.1 Acanthurus tennentii
ACACTTCCGCTCTAACAGACTCTTGTTGAGCTCACAGAGCGGCGGTGAGGGCGAGTGTGTGGGATTAGTGCCAGCTGGCCGTGGTGTGTCTGCGCTCATGTGCAACGCTATCCACATGTCTGTCTGTCTGTCTTTATGTGACCTGGGCTTTAAAGCAGAGTATGTCATCGTCTACAGTTAGAGGGATTGGATGTGGCGGGTTTCAGATTAAAGTGTAGATCCAGAAGTTGTTTCTCTTGCCTTCCTACTTTCCTGCATGTGTCTCAATGTGTTGCAGTGCCAACCACAGTAACACAGAGTTATCTAATTTTTCTAAAGCTCACCTACTTTAAAGGACATTATGGCGGGTAAAGTCGCCAGTTTAAAATCAGTAGATCTCAAAAAATCCTCTCTAACTCAGGAAAACTGGGCCTGCGGCCAGTGTTAAGTGAGCGTGGGATTTTCACTCTGAGCTCCATGTGCTCCGAGTACCTCGCTGCTTCTCCTGTGCAAATGGTATGGGTATTCATTTTAGGGAAGTTCTTGAATCAGTTCTCAAGGCCTGGAGTTTTTTTTTCTCTTAGTCTGTCCACTCAGAATCATTGTTTTAAAGTAGAGCTAAAACTAAAGGTTGATCTCGGCCTTGTGTGGAGTTTGTGAATGCCGAAGCATCCCCGCATTAGTTTAAATGCCATCAAAGCCTCTGGCTTCAGTGGGTGGCCAGAGACAGTTGTTAGTTTTGGGTGTGAAGAGCAGCAGGGGATTTACTCCTAAGAGTAGATTTTGAGGGATTTTGTGTTTTAGGGGGGGAAATTACTGGAGTCTCTTGCTCTGTGGCGCACATGTTGGAGTTTAAACCCTTTGGACCCTCTCAACCTATTGCTTGATATTATGGATCTCTAAGCTTTCACAAAGTAGATTGAATTGTGAGAATTCACTGAGGTTAAAATGGGACTTGAGTCTAGTTGTCTGCACAAAAAAATAAATTCAACGCCTCGCTAACTACAGTGGCCCCAGTGGATGATATTACCCCTCTAATGTCTATTGTTTATCATGAAGAAATGACACACCTAATAAATGATTTTAGTAGATTATCATTCAAGCGTGGCTGTGTTTGCTTTGAACCAGTGTTGAGGCAATGACCAGCCTTGGCCCCAAGACTCCCTTTGTGCTTGCTGAAGACACTAAACTCATTTCCTGAATGAGTCATAGAAGGTCACAGGGGAAAGTGTGTTAATAATGTAATTGGTGGACCACCTCTGTAGAAGAGCCCCCAGCACTAAACAAGATTATCTAGTGGAACAGAGACATTTGCACTGGTTTTATAGTCCTCTCTATTATTAAATGTGTGGTTTGAAAGGCATATATCATAGTATATCTTGTAAAAGAGACCTAGAATGGAGGATAATGGAAATGCTTTGCCACTAATGGTGGTGGGTTATTATAGGAAGCATCCTCTGCTTTTCATTTGATTTGTAATGAATCAAGATTGTAATCATGCATGTTGTTGCAGTCAGTGGATATCTCCATTAGCTAATGCATGCCTCAGGCCAATGGAAAACATGGAGATGTCTGCTAATTCCACACCATCTTCATCGGAGTAAAATTTTTTAAAAAAGAACATAAAGGGATATTAGAGATAGAAAAATATAAGCTATGTAACTTTTATAAATATACAAATGATAAAAGAGTGGGGTCGGTCATCTGACTTTCAGCAAGACTGTTTCCCAAAATATAAAAACTATAGTAAAAACTTAAAGTATTTAATCTTAAATATAGCATAACAATACCTTTATTAAATGTCATTATTTTATATTTTAGCTTATACTGACATTTTGGAATGAAGCTTCAAATGTCTGTATTCACATTTTTTTATATCATCAGATCATCAGATTAAATTAGATAGTATGAGGGGTTTTTATTTATTTTTTTGATAAATTAACTTTCTATGATTAATAAAACTCCTCTGTTTTACCAACATAAATAAGTATAAATATACATGTATGTTTGTATTCAGAGCTCCAATTCAGCTGCTTCTCTTTGTCTGCAGTCACCACTCTATTATCCCTCAATGTCCCGCCCAAAGCTCTATCCGATTGGTTGCACATCACAATTAAAAGCCTATCACGCTGGTGGCTGCTGTGTCACAGAACACATACCAGGCCTAAGCTGTGTTTTTAAGTAGAGCAGCAGATATAGCTGAAGTTGCAATGAACAGCCCTGTTATTTATTAACTGCTGATGTGTCGTTGTTTTGCATTAAGCTTCAAGGCTTCAAACACTTCAGTTCAGCCCCAACAGATGCTAACAATTTGGCCCTGTAGGCCAAATATTTAGAAAACCTCCCTCAAGTAGAACATTCTGAAATTATATCAATGAGCCATGAAACTTTTTTAAGGACACTAATTGTCTTTAGAGCCACATTGTCAGCGTTCACAGTTGCGTTGCATGTGCTCCGAGGCTAACAATGCTAATTAACATCCATATTTTCATACTTTCAGTCATTGTGCATCCACATCCCTTGTCTATTAAAAATATGTCCCACAAAGGAAATCCCTCAGCTGCCTCCGCCGCTGTTTACCTGACCCTCATCACGGTGCTTCAGGATTACACAACTAGGTTAGGAAGCGCTTTTTGTCTCTGTGGTGATGTGAATACCGTCTATAACAATACTTGGCTCGCCCGAACACAACTCTTTTACAAGCTGTTGAATAAAAGTGGGCTGAATGCTTCCTCTTGAGCCCAGTGACCTTGTTTTGCTTTAATTGGCGCAGCTTCCGGCCTGTGAGGGAAAATAACAAGTGATGGAGGTTTTTTTTTTATATCTCTCCTTTAGCAACATGTAGGCACAAAGCTGCGCCGCCTGTGATACTAGATGTGCCATTTTCCTGTTGAGAGATTTGTGTTTTCTGCCTCTAAGCTGGCTTAATGAAGCGAGATTGCACAGGCTCACTGTGCTTCAGAAAGATGAGGAAAATTGAGAAATAAAGTGTGCGTGGGTGAGAATGAAAGGGAGACAGAGAGAGAGAGAGGGAGAGAGAGGAGTGGGATGTAAGATTGAAAAACAAGATTGAAGCAGAAAGATGAGTGAAGAACAGGGGGAGTCATCATCCCCTCTTGCTCGTTTTTGCTCGGAGCTCTGAAGCCCTCACGGCCTGGGAATCAGGGTCGTAGGCCGTGTTAAATTACCAAATTCACTTTTAATGAAAGAAAACTTAATCTGGATTTGTTTTATTAATAGAATTTTCCCCTGAGCCAAGTGGAGATGGAGGGTGGGGGCAAAACACTTTCAAGTGGAATAATTAAGACCCCTTCGCCTTCTCTCTTTCCTCAGTTAATTAGAACGAACATGCAAGCTCTTGACACGCGTTGCTTTAGCGAGAACAGGGTGAAACAGTCAATGCAGCAGCAGCTTTGTCACTTAACTGTATGAGGAGGAGGATGAATGTGTTTTGACTTCCCATCTTCCACTGTAAACTCCCGAAAAACCTGTGAGTATAAGATCGGATAGAGCTCTCTCCTGTTTTCTCTCGTCTTGCAGTGAGTGTGAGCTGAGTGTGTACGGTGATATGTGAGCTGTGTGCAAATGAGAGTTAAGTTGTTCTGTGTTTTCTCCATCATGTGTTTCAGTTCCTGATGATCTGTCCCTGGAGGAGAGGGATGAGCTGTCAAACATCAGACGCAGGAAAAGGGAACTGCTCGACGATATTGAGGTGTGTATGTGTTTGTGTAGATGAGCGTAAGCAGAACATACAGCAGCTGCAGCCTCTTTTTATTGCAATTCTGATGTTTTATCTTGAAGAGTCATGGACTTTTATCTGTATTTTTTTATTACCTTGGAATATAGTATATTCTTGTTCTAATTTCTGAACTTGAGTCATAATCTTGAACATTTTCATTCTTTCTGCCTATCTATCGCAGCTCTATAGCTCTATTTGCATGACTTGCAGCATGCAAATAGAGCTCCAGTGAATTTTTTCGAACCCAGTTTGCTCACAGAAGCGATGTATTTTCCTCTGCAGACAGCGCTTCCCCTCTCAGTTTTTTTTGTTTAAGCTTAAACCAAGAATTCAGGTGTGATGTGTCTCACTGTTTTTCTCACAGAGATTGAAGTTTGAGATCGCTGAGGTAATGACGGAGATCGAGCAGCTGACATGTGTTGGAGAGAGGTAAGTCACCACAGCCCCGATGCTCAGTCAGACCATCCTACTGCACCAATGTAATTTGTAGTTTTGATGTATTTATGTATCGGTTTTTGCATCTTTAAGGTCTTTGTCACTGAAAAAACTGCATGGTTTGCAAAAGCATTGCGATCCAATTTGTTGGCTCTGCTATGAGCATGTTTGAACTGTGCTAAATTATTTAAAGCAACCAGTCATCTCTTTCTATTATAATGCGTAATAGTTTATCATGATGTTAAGACATCAGGGCTTAAGTCTTACAATGTTCAAGTAGTTTGGATTTAATTTCTGATATTATTTATACATTTAGTTTAGTCATATATGTATACTTTTGGATCCATTTTTAAAGGCAGAAGTTTCTCTTCATGATTGTCTAAAGGCTGTGCTGTTTCGGGGACTTTGGCACATTCTAAAAAAACAAATAAATTGTAGGGAATTAAATTTGATGAATCTTTTTCCTTTGCCTAAAAATATCCAACATGTAACCATCATTTATATTCAATCATAAGAAACAATTATATAAGGAAAGTAATTACTCCTCAATTCACCCGAATTCCCAAGAATAATCCGGATATGATCTACAATTCTAAATAACATCAATATGTTTTTTTTTATTACCTGCAGTCACATGAAGCCAACCCTAGAATTGGGGCTGTCTATATACTAGTTGATTCATTGCCTCCATCCAGTTTGGTTTTTGGATTTGCATGCTAGGTCGGAGACGTCATAGAAAGTCATATAACAGAGGTATTTTTTGTTTTGAATGAAGAAGGCTGACACAGCTGGAAAGGACACGACTTTCTATGATAACAGTATCAGGTTGCCATATCTACCTGGTTGTTTGCACATGTAAAAATGACCTGTACATTTGTTGTTCGGCAGACTGTTAACAATACTGTTCTATGCAATATCCTCCATTCAACAACCTGGATGGACTGTGTGTGTGTTTTACATCCGACAGCTGCACAAAACAAACATCGACAGTTCATGTGTAGCATACGTGCCTGGTAATAGACAATCAGGCTTGTTGTCTGTGCATACACAGTGTGTGCTGTCTGTCACTAAGGTCACGTCTGCTTTGTCCTCTCATCTGTCATGTATCACCTATATGACACACACACACATCTGATGTCTGTAAACAATGTTTTATTGTTGAGATTGTGTGTGTGTTTGCATGTGTTTTGTAAATTAGACTCAGACGTGTACACCTATAATGAGCAATACAGATGTGGCAGGAAATAATCGTCTCATTGTTGCTAAAAATAAAGTATATTTTAGTATTTGATGGTCTGTTTTTTTTAATTTATTAAGGGTAAATAAGTGGAACAGCCTAATTAAATATCTACTTATGTTTCTGTGTTGTAGTAAAACTTCCCAGAGAAATAAGCAGATTGCCATGGGCAGGAAGAAATTCAACATGGATCCAAAGAAGGTATGTCCTTGTGTTTTTCACCTCCAGGGTCTCTGTAGCCTGAAAGGAATGACATTAGGAGCTGGTGTGAGGAGCAACCCCCTTCTCAGCCATGAGAACCTGTCATTTTCCATCAAGCCTCCTCAATTGAGATGAACAATCCTCCTGTTTTCTGCTTTTTCTCTCCAGGGAATCCAGTTCCTGCTGGAGAACGACCTTCTTCAGCACACTCCCGAAGACATCGCCCAGTTCCTCTACAAGGGCGAGGGCCTCAACAAGACCGTCATCGGAGACTACTTAGGCGAGCGGTGAGACAGAACGTCTATTAGGCTGCAGGAGAAAGTCCTTCTAACATGAGATTCATGTTCCCTCTGTGATTTAAGACAGGAATTATTGGCGGCATGTATTGATGAAAGAGGGGGAACATGATTGACCTCAAACATGAATCTTTGAGTCAGTGTGGGTGTCCTGTCAGAGCGCGTGGACTTATAACTGGTAAAGGGCCATCCAGCTGCTTTCAGGCCAGACCGCTGGATAATGAAGAGAAAGAGGAGTCTGCAGCTAGTGAGATGGATGGTGTTATCTGAAAGGGAGATAAGATAGTTGAACATGCTGTATGAGGCAAAAAGGGACAAAATATACTGAAATCAAACCAGGAATGGGAGCTGTGAGGGGCAGCACATCAAAGGTTTAGTGTCTTAAATTTATTAGGCTTAAACAAACACAGCTTTGTTGTGTCCAGCTTGATTTGAAATAACTTATTTTATCTTACATTCAAAATGATTTGAGTTTAAATGCAATATATGTAATATTCTTAATCGAAACAATGGAAAAAGATGCAGTTTGATGCCATCAAAAAGTAGCTCATGGAATATGTTCATTTTATTGATAAACCGCCACAACAGTTTTTCTGACTGGAGCTATATGTGTATTTGAAAGTTTAAAACACCTTGTAAAAACACATAATCTGTAATAAGCTAGTATGGATCACTGTACTTTATGTCACTCTACTAATCATTTTAGCTTTACTTTGTTTTAAATTTTAAAAAATAGGATCTGGGTAGTTAGTAGAAGTATTGGTACCTGCTGTGTCTGAAGGAAATATCTATTTATTAAAAAAAAGAAATCTGGAAAAAAAAGATGCACTCTTTGATTGGCAGTTGATCTTTGAGAAGTGTGGAGCAGAAGCAGCTCCACCAATCAATGATTAGCTCCACAAATGTCACAGGAGAAAATGTCATAGAAGAAATAAGAGGGAGGCAACAGAAGAATCTGTACGACTTGCTGACTGAATTTAACAAATGGACACGACTAAAGCCAATTTCAGAGCTTTCTGTTGGTTGCAAACCTGCTATTTTCCCTGTATGAACAAGCTAAGTTAAATGTCATTTTGCTTCCTGCCACCAAAAAGTTTAAAACAAGTTCTTATTTGAAAAAATGTAGTGTTAAAAGAAAAGCTTAATTAAATCCAGATTCTCTGGTGTTATTTTTTTTTAGTGGACATACATTATATCATAATAAAAATCTTAAATTAAAAAAGGCCTCTATCTAAACTCCTTCTTTGCAGGAAGTCCCATCACCTATTGTCTTTATTATCTTACCTGAGCACAGGTGTTGATTTCCACTCAGTAGATAGATAAACAGTGTTAAAAACAATTAAACACACACACACACACACACACACACACACACACACTGTGAATGAAGCTGACAGTCGGAGAGAGGGGACTCCTGGGACTCCTCTTGTTCCAATAGGCTTTATTCACACAGGATCATCAAAGAGGCCACCTACTCGGAGGAAATCACACTAAACACAGGCTGAGAGTTTACACTCGGTAATTATCACTAATTGAGCTTATGCAAGGAGCGGGAACCTATCATTACATGCTGAGCAGAGAGGGAGATGAAGAGAGGGGAAAACAGGAGGGAAACAGAGAGAGAGGGAGGGGGAGAGAATAATAGCTAGAAGGAGGATAGATAGCAGGATGGGTGCAGGCTGAGCGGGTGATTGACTCTTAACTCACTCTACCAGACCTTGTTATTGTTCCTGTATTATTCAGCTTTGTTTGTCACATACAGCACATTCATTGTTATCACAATGACACAAGTGTATGTGCATTTTTTATTTATTTTTCAGGAACAGGCACATTCAGGTGTCTATGCAATAATTGTACCTATAGCAATAACCTTATATATAATTCTCATAGGATTGCATTCATTTTATTTGGCTCCAGACTACACCATAGGGTACAATGCAATAATAAACACTCAGAGGAGAAGAAAGCCCCTAAGTCGTCATCCAAACAAACCAAGAATGTTATTGCAGTACAAGTTTTGTTGTTTGTTTCATGTAAGCGGACACTCTCTGAACTCCTTTCAACATTTCCACTACGTCTTTCCACAAAAAACAAGAGACACTAAGCCTAAAAAATTCCTGGTTTGGTTTGAACAATACACAGCACAAAGACGAGGGAGGATTGGGATCATGAGTCTGATGTACAACAAACAGGATCAGAGAAGCTGCGACCGCAATCTGAGAGCAGCAGTTGACTTTTCCTCCAAAAGCCCTCCGACAGCCAAACAAACCTCTGACAAAAGAAGAGCCTGTGTGGGTTCAGTTTTATTTTTCATCGGTCGAATGCACCGTTTCCCCCCCTCGGGGTGGAGAAACACTTAGCATCAGCCAGCTGTTTAAATTGCTTCCAGACTCCACGCTCGGCAGCCGGTATGAATAACAGCGCAAACATGACTGGAATGCTGAGAAACAGGAATTCAGGTTGAGAAATACTTTCATGGAGGAAATATGGTTTTCTCCACCCTGCCCTTTGGGTTCACATTTTGTCAAGTGTTATCCTAAATCTTCTCTGAAGTGTTTTCATGTCTTCTGGATGATCTTTTTGTTGTTTAAAAAAAACAAAGGGCTTAGAGATAGAATAACATTGGAAATCTCATTTTCCTAATCTTTCTTTTTCTCTTCCAGAGATGACTTCAACATCAAGGTGCTACAGGCCTTTGTGGAGCTGCATGAGTTTGCAGACCTCAACCTTGTCCAAGCGCTAAGGTCAACAGAATGATTTAATATTGAACAGGAATAAATCAAGATAGTTAAAACAGATAAGTCCTGCACACCCTGACTCCCTGAGGCATCGCAAATTACATCCCCCTCTTCTTTCTCATGACTGTAGGCAGTTCCTGTGGAGTTTCCGTTTGCCAGGTGAAGCCCAAAAGATTGACCGTATGATGGAGGCGTTCGCCTCGCGGTACTGCCAGTGCAACCCTGGAGTCTTCCAGTCGACAGGTCAGACACAAAGCAGGCTGCTGCTGTTCAAACCTGTGGTTCCCAACCCCCACACCACTGTCCACCACCTTTAATACTGTTAATTGTATAAACATGGACATTGTTCCAATGTTTTTCCAACATGAGTTTATAAAATCCTGTCAGGTATTTTGTTAACTTATAAGAGTTATTTGTTGTAAATTGAAACCATTTATTCATTGCCTCTAAACTTTACATTAACCATCTTCAGGGCTGACATGTTTTGGCTTTAGTGAGATTTGTTTGGGAGGGGGGCTTATCTGTGGTCAGATATTGAAATCTGTGAGCCACCCTCATTTCACACACACATGGAAAAGACCACACATGCAAACATATTGCATTTCTTAACCCACAAAAATGAATTGTTCAGGGATGAATATTGACTGACTGATGTCAGTGTGACTGCATTGCAGATGTAGTAAGCCGCACAGTGCTACAGTGCTAACAATGCAGCTTTGCTCGATCAGCTCGACCACAAAGTCATTGGTATTGGCAGCTTAACTAGAACGTGTGTGACAATGATTTTGGTTTTTCTTTAGGATTCTCAGCTTAAAAATGATGTGGTGTGTGAGTGTGTGAACTGTTGGCTCTGAATGAGTCCTACAGTGCAAACATGACAATTGGCAGCATTCATTAATCTTTACTGTCCATTTATCATTTTTTTCTAGCTAACTATTATTACTTATTCTATATTATTAAAGCATTTATTTTTTATTTTTTATTTCAACCTCCACAGTTGATGTTACAGCTGTTAATGCTTTCTTAATTTCGAGGAAATTATAATTTAGTTTTTAGAAGAACTGAGTTAATCTCTCCAGATAGCTTTTGAAAACTGCAATACCCATCTTGAGATAAGTAACCTAAACCTGTTTGAGTGATAATCAGTGATAAATCATAGTCCAGTTGCTGATATAAGCTAAATGTGAAATCCAACGTGTTGGACAAAGTCAATGCGCTGACAAGCACTTTGGCCTAATGAATGCCAACAGAAGTGCTGCCTGAGGGCCTGGGACACATTAAGTGATGGCCTGTTTTTCAATGTAGCTCCATCTAAAGCTCAATGAGGATTAACCAAATTACAGTAACCACAGATCACAGATCACTGTGGGAGATAAGTTCAGAGTAAACAACCGGCAACAAACAAGGAAACATCCATTATTCAGGAAGACTCAACCTGGCTGAGTAATACATGGTCTTGTGATAAACACAGCCTACAACTACAACAGTGGATAAATAATTAAGACGCTAAAGAGCAACCTATTGTGTACAAGATTGTTGAGGATGTGTGTGGTGCGTCGAGGGAAGGCCCAAACTTTTGTCAGTTCTGTCAACATATTCTTGGGTCATATCTAGATTTAACTATTTAAGTGCTGTTTAAAAAATGTAATAATGCATGGTGGCAGAGGCTTTTAAAGATACTGACAGCAAAAATATGCAAGACGAAAGTCTGATTTCAGACTTCTCATTGTTCATTTTCCTCACAACAACATAGTGCGCGTCAGAACTATGACAATCCAATAAAATTTTTTTCAGTGGCCCCATGAAGTCTGTACAATCTGTGCATAGTCATTTGCAAATGTGCGTGCGTGTTATTTCGGTATGCATGTGTGTTTGTGACAGTTGTGGTTGCAGGGCAGAACAGCAGCTTAGAACCATGTGTGCAGCTGTAACCGCACATGGAGTGCACAAAAACAAAATGATCATGGATGTTTCATTACCAGAGGAATGAGCAACCCTCAGTGCTTTATCATGCTTATCAATCTTGTTATTACTGACATACCCTTGGCAGTTAGCCCCATCTTTGCCCCATAGTACACGCTGTGTGTAAAGTGCCTCTATTTTTTTTTTGTGTGTGTGTGTTAGCAGGCAGAGAATTTGTGTTAGCAGGCAGACAAAAGGCAGCACAGGACAGCCAGAACCAAAGTGTGTCAGTGAGAGGAGACAGACAGAGGGGAATGAATGATTCATTTACAGACAGCCAGTGGCCTGTGTGTCTGAACATTAGCACATAGTGGAGAGATTTAAGCAACCCCCTACTTTTTCATTCACACTGCACACATTTTTCAAATACAGTACAAATTCAATACAGTTATTAAAAAAACCTGGATTGCCCGAGCCTACAAGATGAACTAGTAAAAACAGAGACGACACAAGTCTTTTCTCTGTGTGTATCTTTCGCTGCCGCTTAGAAAATGCCTTTAAATCTATTACAAAAAAACACATCTAAATTGAGAACAATAGCTTGTTTCCCAGTCCCTTTGTGAAAATAGCAATATTATCACAAAATGGACACATGTCAGAAATGTCACACGTCGCAATGCACACAAAATATCACTGTATGCTGATGATGCCCTGTTATATCTAGTAAAAAATTAAATGAATACTAAACAGTGTTCTTCTCTGTTTAATACCAAAGTAAATGTCCACAATATAAAACTGCAATGATCTGATATAGATACATTTGATATACATAAATCTTGCAAGAAAAACAATGCGTCAGTGTCTAATAATAAAGTGATCTGCTATTGGAGATATAATAATTGAGTCAGTTTTTGGTCTCAAAGTTAGCTCATGTCATTGTCTGATATCACCTGTTCCATCTATGCAGTTCCTGCATTGCATGTGTAATTTGCACTCTTTGATCTCATTTAGACTTCCCAGTAATATACAGTCTGTATGTGATGGCAGGACATACACACTAAAACCCATTTGTTTCCCTCACTGATGCCTCAGATACCTGTTACGTGCTGTCATTCGCTATCATCATGCTGAACACCAGCCTACATAACCCTAACGTCAGAGACAAGCCCCCTGTGGAGCGCTTTATCTCCATGAACAGAGGAATCAATGAGGGAGGAGATCTGCCAGAGGAGCTTCTAAGGGTGAGGGTTTCTCTGTAATGAGTGTATGTGTGTTTGCCTGTGTGATGAATGATCTATGTGACTGTTCTTTTACACCTACTCCATTTCAAGGAGGCATTTCCTTCACTGTTTACTATTTTGATTAATAGTTTCCCTCCCCTGCCTGCAGAATCTCTACGAGAGCATCAAAAATGAGCCCTTCAAAATACCAGAGGATGATGGGAATGATCTGACTCACACGTTCTTCAACCCTGACAGAGAAGGCTGGCTTTTAAAGCTTGGTATGTAGACAAAGTAACTTTGCCTATGTTTATTTTGTTTGCAGAATCTTAACATTAGTTTGGGGAGCACCTTTATTTTCCTGGTAATGACTGTTTTATATGTGTTGTTAGTGTGTGTAGCTTATTCACAATACGCTTTCAGGTGGCCATGTTGGAAGTTGACAGCTTTTGGACAATAATGGTTAAAAATGACTGATTGTGATTTGTAAATTTAAGCAGAATTTAATATTAAGGCCTACATTTTAACTAATTGGAAATTTGGCAATTTATGCATAGATGTTAACATTAATCTCAACTATGGAAGCTTAACATTAATAAGATTAAGAGCCCAGTCACTCTATTATAAAGAAAAAAAACATTTCACACTATCGAAACTGCTGTGATCAGTCAATTTGCTCACAAAGTCCATTAGTAATTTCAAAAAAGCTATCATTAGTAGAGTCAAACCATCCATTATAAGCTGCCTGAGTGTAAATTACTTCATAAAATAGATCTGGGATAGTTCTCAGTCATACATGAAACTGTGAGTAAGATTGAATGTAATCATCAAGACTGCTG
>JAPZDZ010000014.1:13138988-13153349 GCA_029783805.1 Acanthurus tennentii
CCCTCTGTTCCTGAGTAATGTCGTTGATTGATTGCCAGTTAAATATTTACATTAAATTAAATTTTTCAGACACTGCATCCATAAAAATGGGGAGCACAACCAATACCTACTGAATGACCAAATATGATGATGATCATATATCAGCAAATATCACTGTACAAAATAACAGTAACAGAAGTGTCATGCAGCCAAAGAACAAGGATGGCCTTACTTACCCGCTCTCACGGTGTCTGTCTTTATCCTTTGACTTCTTCTTTTTCTTGCTCTTTTTGTGTCTTTTAGAGCGATGGGCCTCAGAGCTGTCATCCCTCTCCTTGTTCAGCCAATCATTAGTCCTCTTGTGATTTGATTCCTCCCTGTTTGAAGTAGACTCAAATGTGGTGAGACGAGCCTGAGGGGGCGAGCCCTTGGACTTTGTAGAGGTTTCCAGCACCGAGGAAGTTTCCTCTTTTGATGAGTAATAGTCCCTTTCCCTGCCACTACTCTTGTCCTTCATCACCCGTGATTCTCTACTCTCCTCTTGCCACCTCCAGCGACCATGAGTTTCCTCACGGTGGGGATAACCATGCTCCCTCCGATCACGGCCCCAGTCCTCTCTGGACCGACGGCGGTGATAGCTGTGAGAGGACCTGTCACGATCCCGTTCCTTGGGGTGGTGGAGAGTCCGCTCCCAGCGATGCTCAGACTCCCAGTCCCTGTAGGAACGATAGTGAGGAGAAAAGCGATCCCTGTATGAGCGATGATAGCGTTGATCATGATAGTCCCGTCTGTACCGATGGCGACCACTGTCACTTTCACGCTCTTGACTCCTGTCTCTGTAGTGCCTTTCTCTGTCTCTGCTCCTGTTAGAGTACAGTCTGTCTCTCTCCCTGTCTCGGGAAGATTGTCCTTCATTGTCTCTAGAACTGTGCTTGGATTGGTGTGGTTCCTTAGCATCTGTACCCCCTTCAGTCCCTGCAGAGGAACCACTGGTCCGTGGTGGATCCATTGCATCATCCCCACCTCTGCTAACCTTCTGTGGAGCTGCAGTGGCTCCATTGGTACTTTGGGAGTTGTCTTGCAGGGTGGATAAGGCCTCATTGACGTTGCCATGATGGGCAGAAGAGGAAGTGGATTCTCTTGATGTAATAGAATGAGTCTTTGTAGCAGTAGGTAATGGTGGAGAGCTAAGAGTGAAGGATGCTGTATGCTGAGTCAGGGGTTCGGACACGGTTTTAGCCCTTGTGTCAAGAGTGGAGAGGTGCTGGCTGTCATTGGCAGCAGGATGAATGCTTTGAGAAGAACTGGCCTGGGATGAGGCAGAATTATGTGCCTCTTTTCTGAAAAACGATAAATACAAGCATATAAGTAATGCTAGTACACCAACAAAGTCTAATGAGTCATTTCTATTAATTCACTAGTCAAAGATGAATTTTTAATTGCCTAATATGTATTTGGCAAAGCAATAACTTTTTATTTCGTTTTAGTTATAAGACAACTTATCTTACCTTGTTTGACTATGGTCACTGTCTAGTCCATTAACAACAGTGGCCACAGAGGATGAACTGTCATGATTACTGCCAGAGAGCTGAGGAGCAAAGACGAGACATGGTTATTAATTTAGACACAAAACTACTGTTCATTCAGTTATCAATAAATGATGAGAAGATAGGAAAAACTCAAAAAATTTGATTTACTTTATCAGGGATGCTGTGTCCATTCACTTTGTGGCGTCCGTAGTGGTGTCCATTTTGACTGGATTTGGAGATGCCGTAGGTTGGTCCATTTAATCTGTTACCATTATGATGCACTGCTGACTCTCCATTGGTGGCCTTTAGAGATTTATCAAAGACCTCTCCTGTTCTGTTGTTCCCATTAAGGTGAGGCTTGGCTAAACCATTATCTAGAGTGCCACAGTTCTCCTGGTCTGATTCTTCTGAAGACTCTTGGCTATACGGCACCAAGAACGACGCTCCATTCCCTCCTGCATGGCGATCCCCATTACTGCAAGATGTGCCGTTAACATGGTTGAGCTTGCGCGGAACAAAGCGAATATCTGAGTGGACGTCTGAGGTAGACTGTGAGGAGGATAAAAAGCTGGAGCAGGAGCTGCTGCTGGCAGAGGACGGTTGGGTGTAAGAGGATGAGGATGAGGAGGAGGATGAGGAGGAGGATGGGCGGCTGTGTTTGCCTTGTCCAATGAAGAATGAAAGTTTCTGGCGTTTGTCATTGTCGGGGATCATTGTGGGTCGGCTTATTGAATGGGAAACAGAAGAAGAGGAAGAGGCTAGTCCGTGGCTAGGTTTTCCAACAACACTGGTGCTGGTGCTGGGCTTGGAGTTGGTGGGATAATCCCTCAGAGATCCATTCCCATTCACATGGAGAGTGCTCTAAAGAGAAATTAGATAGGACAATGTTTGAAATTTCTAAAATCAAAAACTGGCTTTATATCTGAAAATGATACAGTCAAAAGTACATTTAGATGTTACTAAATGAGCAGTACCTTGGTCATGTGTGGTGGCAGCTGGGGACCTATGAATCCAATGTTGTTGTTGTGGTGGACGGTGGTGTTGATGCGTGGTATCACCACTGGTCGTGGTGACGACTGACCAGGAATGCCTGAACTGTGACTCATGTGGCTGTATTCCCCGGTTTTCTTCACATCACTGGATCTAATGATGCACAAGAAAGACACATCAGCAATACATATTTATTTATCAAGAGGGTTTATATGGATTGATATTAGAAATGAGTCACTTAAACGTTAAACATTAAAAAGAAAAAACTATAAAAAAGGGATTTTCATGCACTAGACATTAATTCTAAACCTCAGCTCATTTATGACCTCACAAATATTGTTAAATGGTTTACTTACTTGATGTAGAAAAGTACATAGGCCTGCTGGTTGAGAACAGACCTGATGTCACTAACAGATACAGAGGAGTCGTTCATCTGATACCATTGCCCATTGCTTGCCTGTGAGACATAAAATTTGTTTTCAACATATTTGCTAAACAGTGTCATCATCATTACACATCTTCAATTTCAAATGTTACTTTTTTCAGTTTTTAGATTCCAAACTGACTTGAGGTGAACACTTGCACCCAAAAATTAAGACTTGTAATAACATTTTTTTGCATTGTCATAGTAAAGACATCAACTAGAGAAAAAATTGAATTCAAGAAATGGTAAATGTTTCCTTGGCAAAAGCAGCGTCTTGACAGATTGAAACAGGTCCATAGCAGTGTCAGTACCTTAATATAACAGAAGTAATGTCCAGCATGACAGCTGAATCCAGAGTGGACAAGTACAGCATAAAGCCCATAGATCTGGGGCTCTCCTTGGGACTGAGACATGAAGGGCCGCAAGTCCAGGTATTCTGGATATTTCACATCCTTAGGACCACAAAACAGATGAGTATTATCAAATTGCAGTCATATATAAAGTTAATAAAAGCTCTAATTTACAGCTGCAATTCTACATCTCAATCATAGATATTAAATTTCACAAATCCTGATACCTTTGTGATTTTTCCTCCACTGAAGTTTGCAAATCGTTTTAGTGAAAGAGTGAGCACATTGGCGCTGCGATGAATGGTGAATCTCTTTGAGGCTGTGACCATCTTTTTGCACCTACAGGAAATAAATGTTAATTTAGATAGCTGGCAACAGATGTGTAAATAGAAAATTAAAAAATAAAACATTGGCTTTCTCTTCTCATCTTTGATGAATTGCTTTTGTCTATCATCAACTTACTTGGTGCATTTGTAGGCATTTTCTCCATCCAGCTGTTCGGGCTTGACAAACTGCTCAAGAGCCTTGGAGACACTGGGAGCCGTCTGTATTGAGAGAAAATATTGATTTTAGTACCATTCTTAAGATCATCAAAACAGAGACAACAGATCCACAAGTAATAATGACTTAAGACACTTACCTTAATTTCCAGAGTAATATCCAGAAAAGGGTCAAACGTATCAGAGACTGCTTTGCAGTTTAAACATTTGACTAAAAAAAAAAACGGGAAACTGGTTAGTCTCTTAGTCTACCAAGGCTATAAAAAAACAAAACAAACATACAAAACCCCAGGCAGCTTGTCTTGACTAAATCAAGAAAACAAATCAGGGTTAAACACTTGCCTCTTGACCTTAGATACCCGCCAAACACCTGATGGATGAAAGTGGTTGCCTGCGTTTGCCTGTCCAATCTGTCACAAAGATAAATACAAGAATTTTAAATAATCACTGAGGGTAAAGACATAGTTGTGACTAGTTACCTTATAATCCAACAAACATTAATTTACAGTATTTTGCACTGTCAGTCCTGTTCTCACTCAAGGATGGGACTGACAGTGCAAGGATAAAATAGGGAGGAATTAGAGCAAGCATTACTATTTGAAAGGCCACTTATTACTTCAAACTAAGACTCTACTTAACATTTAAAGTTCCTATTCAGTTTTTAAAAGTCTCTTAGGCAACACAATGGCATGCCCATATCTATTAGGTATACATGTAGGCATCATACATGTCCATAACCTTCTTGGCAATAGAGAAATATTGATATAATATAATTCAGCTGAAAAACATGAATACTTCAATGTATGAAAAAGTATGAAGGCCTTTGCAGAATGATCAGTGGACTGACAAATTACAGAATTCATACGATATAGGAACCCAGTTTATTGTCCGTATTAATTAAAAAAGACAAAAAAAAACCCAAAATATAATTTCTGAGGTAAAAAATCAAAACAAAATCAAACAACACTACAGGCAGCGTATGATTGCCTGTTAACCCAACCTGTGAATGAATTTGGTAATAAAATAAGAAACTTACTTGGTTCCAGGTAAGCAGGACTTTTGCATAGCATCCACTGTGTAACGCAGGAACTCATGAGCATCCTCCTGGCTTCCGTAGCGGAAGTGCTTTGCAATCCCTTTGTGGAAAACAAAACCCAGTAAGATATATTTGTTGATAAATGTCCCACTTACACAGAGATGTAAGCTTAAGCATAAATGATTTGAAAAACAGATGACAGATATCCACAAAAGTTTTTCCCTCCAAAAATTACAAAGGTAAACAGCTACACAGCGCCTCCTGTCATTCATTTCAGGTAAATATTTTGTAAAAATTAGGAAAATCAGTGTTTTAGAGTGTGCATACTTACTTTTGAGTTCATTCAGCACACCTATGGGTTTAATGACATTGCCAGAGTTTGCAAAAACCTGAATGATGTGGTTTTGCATTGTGCACATCATACAGAATCCTGGTTCATGACCTGGGGCGTGGACAGATGAACAAAACATTGATGAGTGAGACATGGATCAGGCAAAAAGCAGCTTAGAGATACAACCAAAGTAACCATGATAGATGTGATAATTACTGTATTACTGTACAGTCACGCAATGACTTGGCCGGTGCAAAGAATCACCACAGAATAATAACTTACATGTTTTGGAGTGCTCCCTTGTCAGCATGTAGTTTGCAAATGGAGGGGTGTAGGTGAGACACTGCAGGGCTGAGTTGAGAAAGCAGGTATTGCCCATGTTCTGCAGACCTGCACCAATGCGGTGAACCTGGGTCCATTTAAGGTTGAGCCGCTCTGGAGGGAAGAGGACCTTCTGGGGCAAGTCAATGCCGTCATCACTGCTTATCACTGTATATACAAAGGAACATTATCGCTAAGATTAGACTCAATGCATTTGCTCAGTCAAGAAAATTGACAATTATCTGTACCTATCTATATCCTACATTGTTTTTGTATGGTTTTACTGATGCACTGTAAGATACACTAGGACTTCACATTCACGGCTTTAATCCAACCAGTTATATAATGGGATTCTGACTAGTGAGTAAGACTGTAAAAACACTAAAGAAGACAGAGTTTACTTTCTCTTTTGTTCCTGCTGGATTCAGGCTGCTGCTCTTTATGTCAAAAACAACAATTGCATCACAAATGCCAGTGATTGATCATGCTCTCAATTTAAAACCGGTTTAGTTATGTAACTGGATGAATGAATGTAGAGTGGAAGTAGCAACACAACACCCACAAAACCAGCTGTGTCACACACTCATCAAGAAACATTACCAATACGTTTAGCTTAATTGATATAGCTTTATATTTTTATAAAACGTACTGATAGTTCTAAATTAACTTGCAAGATTATGGCACATAAAATCAATACAGCCGTTTCAGACAATATAAGGAACATGTTTTATTTTATTTTGGCAAAAAATAGTTAATTATCTTCGGATAGCTATGTCGAAAAAACATTTTCAAACTTGCATTCATCTTAAGACCTTGCAGCATTTTCAATGTGGGTGAGAAAATAATAATTATTTCAGTTTACCCCAAATAATAGCTTTTTGTACAGAAAGACAACATGTTTAGGCCATAGAACTTTTTTATGTATGTATCTACTTTGTGATGAATAAATGGAAACAGGGCATAACTTAAATAAGCCTGGGTCAGCAAGCAATGAAATATATGCAGTCTCCTAGGTTTGAAGACACATGCATTATAGAAGCACATCTGATGAAAACCCTTGCTCCTACCTTGCTCCTTAGGTCGGTCCACAGAAGAGGGTGTACTGTTGTAGACTACAGCTCCAGGTGTTGGGCCAAGACAGCCTCCTGAAGTTTTCAGCCTAGGAGAGTCGCTGGGCATAGTGGGACCCACTGCCCAGCTGCTGGAACAGCTGCCGTCCATCCCCACGTCTCCACTGGTGAAGGGAGATCGCTTACACCCGACTGACTCGTGGTCAGACTTTTCTGAAGACCTGTCAACTATGGTCATTGTTCATAGCTGTACGTGGGGTAGACACATAGAAGTTTACAACTTTCGGTTATTCGGATATCATTAAATAATCTCATATTTACACCACTATATATCATACAAAATGCGGAGAAATACATCGTGATATTACAATTGATCAATTTCGCTTTTATCAAATACTGCCACCTTTAGTAAACAACCAAATGAGTCAATAACAAAGTAACCAAACTCAGTGGGAGGAATACAAAACAGCTGAAACCCCTCTTCGAGAAATCTTGGTTGCATGTTATTATTAATCGTTACTACTGACTATATCAACATGCTCTACTATAGATGTTAGCCATTTATGGGTATCTTGCAGGTTTCGAGCAAATGTTAACCAAGAATACACTATCGAAATATGAACTATTACACTGAATATGTTCAAACAGACAAATATCTTGGAGCAATGAAAGTGTTTTGCTGTGCGAAAATTACCAAGCAAACGCTACTGCTTAGAAAATCCCAATAATAAGGAGTTTCCTGGTCGGGAGCATTAGTTTCCTTGGTCGGGAGCACGTTTACAACAACAGCTGTTCCCTCCCACTCGCTCCGGCAGACTGGCTCACGTTGGCTAACAGACGGCTGCTAGGCCTTTCACACGCAGCGCTCCAAAACCTGAATAAAACACGAATAAAAACCATTGTTCGCACTTATGGAAGACGGGCCGTCGATTAAAAGCTAACCTTTCTCACCGAAGACTGGAAAAGAATGTCGGATAGGAGACGTGAGATTGTCGAAGGCCTTTCCGACCCCATGAAACGGCGAACGTAACATAGAATCCGAGCGGAGCTAACATTACGTGCGGCGGCGCGCGTGCGGCAATATTGATGCTAACGCTGTTAGCTAGTTTCGCTTGATGGAAGCTGACTAACATGGCGGAGAGTAACATAACCATTTACTATAAATATCTAAGGACAGTTTTTTGCTTCCGCTTCGAAATACATTTGATTTTCAAGCGCTGGTCCGAGTAACGGGATATCTAGCTAAGCTCGCTTAGGCAGGAGGGGCTCGACACCGGCGGCTGTGTGTGCTCACTGCGCTGCTCTCTCCGACATGACAGAGAACCGGTGTAGGGCTACTAGAACAAATCTCAGCAGCTCTAGCCCACCAAAATATTAGGAATGCATAGCTAAAGTGCCACTTGAGCGTAAAAGACCAAACACACTTACCTGTAATCTGTTATGAATACGTTAATAGCGGTTTTAAATCCATTCCTTATTTCCAGCGGGTGTCCGGCGGTGAACAATGACGTAGCTAATTGCCCCACGGGTACATCCGGGTACCTGCGATGAAACGAGGTCTCCGATAGGCTCATTCAGCCGTTTTTCTCTGAGGAACGTGTTTTGGGAAGATCCGTCGCATGAACACACGTTTGACCTTTGTGTACATGGTGTACAACCAACATTGTATACTTTTTACAATTTACTTCAATCCTAGACTTATACTATAAGTGAATCACACATTTCTCACTAAGATCCCTCAGTGTTTCCACAATTAAAGGATCCCAAAATATGACTGTAGACCCCAATAACCAAGTGACTCAACCTCTAAACCACCACCAACTACATGAACAGATCAACATTCGTTTGAACATCCATGCATGGAAGTAAATACATCCATGTTTCTATAATAAATAAATACATAAATGAAATAAAAATTAAAAGTTTAAGGCTTCTTGTGTCCACTATTGATTTTCTATTTGCTAAAAATGAGCAGCTTTTCCCTCAGGATAAAAACATAACACAAAAATTGATATACACATTTTGAATTCTGCTTGTTGGTCACTTAATCAATTAGTTTTAAGTGTAATATTTTAAATGTACCATCATAAGTGATCAGTAATCATATGTTGCTTCTTAGAAATCCCAGAAGACATAAAAGAAATATTTTTTATTGAACAGATGGTTGAAGATAAATAACTGCACACTTATATCCAGGTTTACAAGACATATTCAAATACTGATATGCACACACAAACACACACACGCAACCTCACTCTAACCACTTGTACTAAGTAAGCAAAATAAAGTACAACAGTGGAAGAGTAAATCAAGTTTTGACAGTCTATGGAGAGATGAGATTTTAAAAGCTCAGGTCTTGTCTGACTTAGAGAGGTGAACAGTGTCTTGAGAGCTCTGAAGCTGGCTGATCTGTCTTCTCAATTGCATGATCTCCTCCTCCTGCTCTTCAACCTTCTTTTGCAACCCATGAATCACCTGAAGGAGACAAATATTCTTAAAATACAAAAACACAAGGTACACTGTACTTATCAGCTGGGGATCAGTTACTTTTCAAGAACTTTATTTCAGATGCAAGAGGGCACTTTCTAGTGACACATACAGCGTGCCCACACATACAGTCAACAAAAGCTGCACATTTTAAGTAATCCTGAAAAATCTGCATAAAATCAATAATGACCACAACACAGTTTTTACTTTTACTTTTTTGGGAGCTAAAATATATTCATGTACTACGTACTATGTCTTTGTTGCAGAAGAGTTCACTCTGTAGAAGCTGGCTGGCCGTTGGCCGAACACCTGGCTCTTTGCTTGTCAACTTCATGATGTACTTAGTGAGGACTGGCCATCTGTGGCAGAATGAGTCTGGGATTTTCCCCTCTCTCAATTCCCCAAGGGTCTGGACCCGCTCCATCTCTGTCCCAAAGGGCTGGAATAACTCGAGAGCCAGCACCCCGAGGCTGTACATGTCTGACTGGAGAGCAGCAACAGCACAAATAAAATTTAGACTTACATTTTTTAAAAAAAAAGTCATGGTCATTGAGATGATAAAGATTCATAATATGAAGTATAGGAAAGTAGAAAGTATTGTATGAAAGTATGTGTCATGTTACATGAAAAAATAAGTGTTAATTCATTATACTTTATATCTGTCATATTATTATTGTGTTTACCTTTGAATCATAATGGGATCCCTTCAGTTGCTCTGGTGCAGCATATACAAATGTGCCAACACCTGTGGTATGTGAAGAATCTGCAAAAATACGCCAGAAATGTGACTTTAAAGCAAATAGCACCACCCACTGGTGATTCTGTAAGGTACAGTGTCATGACAATGTAACAAACCAAGGAATACAATTACCACAGCTGGGAGAGGTGGTGCCTTTATGGCCCTCAATTATTATATCTCTGCAGGCCAAACCAAAGTCACCAATCCGAACATGACAATCATTACTGTGGAGAAAAATGTTTCTTGGCTGTGGAAAAAACAGATATTATGAAAAATTCCATAAGTCACTGGGTGTAATGATGTAAGCTTGTCAAATTATTGGATGCAAGATCCAGTGTTTCATACAATCGAGTAAGAGCAGAAATCAACAATTTTAGGGTTCAGATAATTTAACATTAAAACTACAGTTATCTTTGCAAAACATTCTCACCATAATATATCTACATCAAATAATGTCCTAAATTCAAATTTGAACATATTTATTTTGTCCATTATAAAGATTACATTAGATTTTAGATTAGATTGCACTTTATTAATCCCACAACGGGGAAATTTACATGCCACAGCAGCAAGGAGAAACAAGGACGTGTAATATACAAAACAAAACAAAAAAGTTCTGTAATATACACAACTAAAAAATAAAATGGGCTAAATAAATACAGGTATAGGTATATAAAAGATGTACGTAAAAGATGGATTGCTACGATATATGCTTTTGGAAAGTAGTAATATCCTGGACTCCTTAAAGTGCAACAAGCTCTGGAACAACCTGCAATTTACTTAAAGGGTGTCATCAGGCCCCTTAATTGGCCCCGCATGCAGCAAGAAGTTATCAGCTACAACAGAAAGACTGTACCTCAAACTTAGCCACTCAAGTCTAAAACCTCCATGATAAAAATCAGACTTTCTAAAAACACCAAGAGAAAAAGAGAAGCAGCCCCTGAAACATCCGATACAGAAAACAGAAGAAACCTACAACCACTTCTATTTTCTCTCCTCAGAAGTTGCAAAACTGACAAACATGCCTCTGCAAAGGTTCACACCTGCGAACAAGAATAACCAGCTTTCAAACACCACACCTCAAGAAAAACGGAACACAGACAGCTGTGAAGCTTTAGTGTCTTGTCATGTTGGAGGAGAGCAAGGACCATCAGGATAGGATCAGTAATAGAAATGAGTTTTACAACAATGAATTCCATACTGCAATCATCGATGAAGACTTGGGCCGGATAGAGGACATGTCAAAAAATTACGGCAGCAACTTCCTCATTAAAATACAAGGCGGCACAACTAGAGAAGTTTTCTGGAAGGTAAATGCGACAATGCAACCATTTCTTCTCAGTTACTTATAAGAACTAGGACATGTTGAAAGGAAATGTTACTTAGTGTAAAAATTTAGCATGAAAGAAAACATGGAATCTTTTATATTAAATACATACATCTGTAACAAACAAGGCAAGATTACTTGACATGTCTTGTTCATGCAACAGTGTGATCATTCAATTCATAAAACCGAAAGGATGAAAAGTAAAAAAGAAAAACAAAGTGGTAGTCTGGGACCTCAACATTTTTGCGCTTTAAAGTAATCCAGTTTGTCTTGTTGTGTCATGTCTTGCCCTAGGGCCTCGCTATCCTTCCCCTTCATTTGGCTGCCTCTTACAGAAGAGTAAAGAGCATGCAGAGTCTGCTGTCAGCAGGGGCAGACCCTGAAATGAGGTCTGGATAAACACACACAGACAAGAATATGGATGTACAAATACTAACACCGAACATCCTGCCCATCAACACTTAAGCGTTACAACACAACAAGAGTTTAGTTTCATTTTTGGCGACTTGATCACTTCCTGATACAACTGCAAAGCAAAATAAAAGTTGCCAGCTCCTTACAGCTCTGCACCGGTTGCCTCTGTCGTAGGGACCAGCTTGGTCGAACCACTCTGCACTTGGTAATAGCTGGCTGGCCGAGCATCCTGTCTACTTGGCTAAAACCAGGTTCCCAGGTCCAGACTGCAGCGACTAGCATGCGTTCAAGGGCAGAGGCGTGTCTACGTCTCCTCTGCGAGCATGGTGTTAACGTCAATGCAGAGGTGACAAGTTTTTTTTTATATAGCAAATTAACATTCAGTCTCGTGTTGTTCCTTTTTCCTGTCTGTGGAATCTAACAGTTTAAAAAAGTCTGCGTAGTGAGAGTTGTGTGACATCTAAAAGTTAATCCTTTTCACAGTTCCCCTTGACATGGTTTATCTAAGGTGTGTGTGCTGTGGTTTCTCCTCAGGTGGAGGGGGAGAGCCATCAGACAGCTCTCCACCTTTCAGTACGCTACATGGCCCTGTCTGCCGTGCATGTTCTGGCCAGTTATGGTGCTGACGTTAATGCTGTGGACAGCAGTGGGATGACGCCGCTGCATATGGCTGCTGGTATCCTCAATAAGGACATCATAACCAGTTTGATTGAGGAGGGAGCAGATATCAACATGGTTTGTGTTGTTCTTGTTTTTTTTCTTGCTTAAACTTTCACAGTAAAACAAAAAAAAAAAAGAGAAGAAAAATAGAGTATAACTTTTTACAGTGGTCATTTTGACATGCCACAACAGGGAAAGCATCGCTGTTACTGCTCACAAGTGAGACAACATACTTGGACAGAAGTAAGCTATCGTTAAGGTTATTAGTGATACACATAATTTTACTGATAAGTCAAAAAAGTCATTTTAAAGCTCAGATAAACTTCATAACTGTTAACCAGTGATCCTAACCGTATTTTAATTGCATGCAAATTTTGTTCTAAACAACAGCAAAGATCTTTGTTGATTATCACATAAAGGCTTTTACGCTCAGAAACTGACACTCAATGATCTGTTTGACTTCACTTTAGTGTTTACAGTTGGCTGACATCAAATTCATGTAAATTCTCAACTGTTTCAAGGGAGTGACGCACTCTGGGAACACTCCTCTGCACCTGGCTGCTGTGGCAATGGCTCTGAAGTCTACTAAAACTCTTGAGGACAGTATGAGCTGCATCACCGAGCTGCTTGAGCGAGGAGCCGAGGCCAACATAGTAAACAAAGCTGGAATGACACCTTTGCAAGAGGCGTGCAGCATGGGAAACAAGGAGCTGGTGGACCAGCTGCTCAGGTATGGAGCCAACATCCATAAGCTGAACAAGGCAGGGGAGAACTGTCTGTTTCTGTTCCTGAACCACAGGACTAATGTAAGGAACAGCTCCCTGCTTGAGAAACTCTTCTGTCTGACCTCCCCCCTCACCGTCTACAACCACAATGGCCAGCTGCCTTCAACACTGACCCTACCATGTTTCTTCAAACAGAGAGACCAGATACTCAAACTCATGCAAGAGCCAAGGAGGCTTCAGGATATTTGCAAGATTGTCATTTATCTAAAACACGTTCAAGACAAGCGAGAGGAACTGAGAAAAGTCCTTCCTGAGAGATTATATGACTTTGTATTCAATTACTGGGAGAATTTACACATTTCTTTTGAGACAGATAGTGAACAGGACTCTTATAATAACCCAATTGATATTGCTCCCATTTAACACCTGTGTTTAGATGCAAACTGCATATGATCTGTATCAGATCGAATAAAATCTAAAGAAGCAGCTTACCTTCAGGTCCCTGTGCATGATTCCCCTGGAGTGAATGTACTCCACTCCTTCAAGTATATTTCTCAGCAGGCTGAGTGTGTGTTCACTATCAACACATCCATACTGACCTGAAAAAAAATAAAAGAAATATATTTTCATTTTCCATAATAGCTTTTTATATCTCAGAGCAATTGTGAAAGACATTACAGTACAAATAATCTGTTATTTTCTCATCTTCAGTCATTGAAAATTAGTATTGTGTTTAACAATTACATTTTGAGGTCTGTTCTTCTTTGGGCCTGGTGTTCCTTTCAGAGATCCAGTCCTTCAGTGAGCGCTCACAAAGCTGCATCTGGATGTAGAGCATCAAGTGGAACTGCACCTGCAGACATGGACAAACTTTTTTTGAATACATTTTTTGGTGTACATTTAATGCTACATTCCATCAATTAATTCTGTTTGAATGATGTTTAGACACCTACCTCTTTAGAGAGCTTTGTTGTGCGAATGTCGGCCCACTGCTGACATTCCCTGTCAATGCACGAGTTGTTGTTCAGTTCCATGCTACTCCTGCTGGACTCCTCCTCCAACAAGGCTGAGCTGTCCAAGCCTGTGGCAGGACATTTGGAGGTCTTCATGGGATCCCGCTGTCCCAAGAACACACAGGGGATGTAGTTGTTGGGGATGCGCCGCATTGTTTTAGGACACACCACCTGGCCCTTCTCCTGGGTTGGAACTAAAACTTTGACAGTCTGGGTGCTCTTTGGGGTTACAATGGCACTTGGGGCGGCATCTGTTGGTTCTTGACTGAGGCTTTGAAAAATTATGGAGGAGCTGCTGCTGTTGCTGTCGGTGCTCTCATCCGAACTGTGGATGAAACAGTTGAGACTGGTATTGACCATTACTGCTGCTACTTCACATGTCCTCAAAAAATACTGAAGAGTAAACAGTGTTTGGGATATTTTTTTATTCATCTGCATTACTTTATACTTGCCAAGAATATTTTTT
>JAPZDZ010000014.1:13192252-13202643 GCA_029783805.1 Acanthurus tennentii
GAGCTATCTGAAGCCTTAAATGGTTTAATGTTATAACATGTTGTGAACGTATGGCACCACACCCCAATGTGAATAATGAATAACTTCAAGGTTGAATGTGTAGGCGCCACTTCTGTTTGAATAAATAACTTTTTTAAAAAAGTAATTAAATTTAGTATCATTAAAGCTGATATATCCTTTTGGCTGAGCTAACTAAAACCTTCAGGTTATACATCATAACTTACAGTAAAAAGTACAATACCACTCCCCGATTCTGAATAAAGAATGGCTTAAATTAAAGAAGTAGGTGCTACTCTTTCAGGAATAAACTTAAAAATAAATTAATAAAAATTTTAATTTGGCATCATGAAAAGCTGAAACATCCTCTCATGTTCATTAAACAAATATAGACTTAACTCCCTTGAGCAAAAACTAAAAATACATAACTTTTCTGCCCCTCTGCCGCCCGTATAACAAATTTAGTAACTAGGCTTCAGTCCCTCAAAGCTGAAGGAGTTCAGATATTACATTCTTCTCATGTTTAGTAGATTTCATGTTATGTTTTTCATCTTTAAGAATAAATGTTAAGATCAGACGAAAACAAACTTGAAAATGTTATTCACCGCTCAGTTTGTCCTTTAGGAGAATTGAGGCAGCAAATCTATTCAGACTAAGCATATCTTTAAAAAAACTGGCAAATCTCTGCAAAATTTTTCAAATTTTAAACTTAATCAAAGAGAATATAGGCTACTGTGTGAGTGATAGCCTCAGAGCTTTACAGAGCAGACAGGTAGCACACCTGGCCAACACCTGTATTCTCTCTGTGTTGCAGCTGTGGGACTCACCGCTATTGGCTCGGTCTCCTATCAGTCCAGGTCCAAAGCAGCAGCAGATAAGGCTTTGTGGTGCCCTCTCACAGCTGGCACTCTCTTATATAGGCCGCGGTGGACACGCAGACTGATGCTTGAGTTTCCAACCTCTGTGCGGATCAAATTTTTCCGCAGCCGGCCGCCTCCTTCTCTTGTTCCTCACCTGCTCACCTGGCCAAAACCTTTACTCTTAATATCAATCCTGTATACAATGCTCTCATCCCTCCCTGCTCTCCTTTACTGTCATATCACTGAGGTTTTTGTCCAATCAACTTTCAACAATCCCCCTCCCCTTCCTCACCCACCTTCCCCCTCTCTCTCCTTCTCTCTCTCTCTCTCTCTCTCTCTCTCTCTCTCTCTCTCTGCCTCCCTGCTGATGCACGTGGAAGCTTATATCCATTCCCAAATTTAATCAGGCCCCTTTCCTCTCTTTGGTTTTAGAGAATAATCTCCTAAATTCAGATGATTAGGCTATAGAGAGCAGCAGGTCATAAATCATCTTATGAGTCACCGGGGGGGGCGGATTGTTATCCTCATCTGTAATCTTACATCATGTGTCACACTGATCCGTATTACAAGCTTTTTCAGCAAAAAATAACGACTCAAAACCTAACCGTCTGACTCTTTGGGATGTTTATTCACCTAAATAATCCCACTGAACAGGTTCAAAGACAACTTAAGCGTAAATCTAACTCAAACTGAGGAAAGATGTGTACAAAAATTACATTTAACTTCTGCAATGAAAAAGTTCCTCGATATCTTTACTGTTAAAAGTTGATGCCCAAGAATTTGTCTTCTGTGGGAAATGAAGTTGAATCAAAGGAAATCTTCTATGAAATATAATCCAGATTCTGGAATAAAAATTGAACTGGATAAATATGCTAACATCAAGATGATATTTAGTTGTAATATATAATAATACATAACTCCAGATGTTGAGTTACACCACTGCTGTTTCCATGTAAGAAACATCTGGCTCGTTAATTTTCGTGTAACAACATTTAAGTACTGGGTAAATTTAATTTAGTAGGATTGGTTTTCATTTGGGAAAGCTTTGACACAAACCTGACCTACAATAAAGTGAAGGGCTGGGCGGGGACCAAAGTCCAAGGGATGTCACCTGGTCACCATGACAACTGGCCATGAACTCTAAACTGATGAGTTTGTTTGTCTGCAGAGGGAGGCTCTTCAAACCATCTGACACAGCAGCGTCTCTGGTGAATCCACTCAGCAATAATGGCATTAGCAGCGAGGGGAGGGATGCTTTTTGTAACGAGAACCAGGGGAATAAAACTCATTACTGTCCAAAGTATCGTAAGTGGTGAAGCTCTGACTTAACACGATGAGAGTGACAGCATGTTCAATAATCCCACAGCCAGTTGTTTTAAATAGTGAACTATTTAAATCAAATGAAGCTTTGAAAACACAAATACTGCATTTTCAAGGCTCTAAGTTTGCCTGCAGTGCGAAACTCTCAGAGATTTGAAACCCTTGTTTGGCTTGACAGATTAGAGGCGCCACCTTGTGGCTACTTCCCATGAGTGCAAAGCCATCTTCACTTGGAGCTCAAGAAATAATGGTCACTGTTTGAGATAGAGTTAGGTGAGCTAGGTGTTTGTGCATTTGGGTTCAGATTAAGAAATTACATCGTAAATTCCTTTTTTATACATGACATCACCACAATAGGATGAGACTTTCAGTAAATGTCCTTGTTACTCAGTGTAAAAGACAACTTTAAAGTGACACTATGTAACTTTTGAAAGAAGAAATACATTTTTCCTCTTATAAATGAAAAGTTAAATTCATAAAAAATAAATCACTCCATTGGCAGAGACGTGGATTTGAATCAGACACAAATTTCATGACTTTAGACACTTAATAAAACCAATAAAAACAAAACTAGACTTGAACTTGTCAAGTGATGTCAAAGGAAATGAATGATAGAGATAAATAATAGGGATAGGGATATTAACTCTGTGCTTGGATCCAAACTTGACTGCAAACACTTGAGACTTACTTGTGACTTGTACAACAGTAATTTAATCGCACCTCTGTTCATTGGTCAGTATAGCACTCAAAGGGGTTTCAGCTGGTTGCATAAGGTGGCTAATGTTAGCTAACGTTAGCAAACTTTGATGAATAATGCTCATAAAGTCAGTCCCCTCGTTGACTTAATTCCCCTTATCTACTTGTGCTGCTGTTACATTAGATCGTCCTTTTAGCCACTTTTGCAGCATTTAGCACCACTGTAAGGCAGTCACCATACTTTTTGTTGTCCTTATTGTCATCAAATGATCTTATTTTTTTAAGAAAATATGTAAATAATTGCAAATCACTTGTTCAAAGGTGCTAAGTTAGTAAATTGTTCTGTATGAAATGGCCAAATAAAATGTAAGATGTGTTTCCCTTCCCTAAGTCCTCATTTAAATAATTTTCTTTAGTGTCAAAACTAAGGTGTTAAGTGTCAAGACATTTCCTGGACTTCCAGTGTTTTAGCTTTACCATCAAAACTCTTCTTTGTCACTTTCGTTTCACTCCTTCACAAGCGTATGAAAGACCAAGATCAGGCTTGTGTTACTGAAAAAGAACCTTTATTGTTTTCTCATCGTCCGTCCGTTTCCCATAAAAGTGCATCATCTGATCTCACGGTAAGCAAAACTCACATAGTAAAACGACGACAGAAGTGAGAGAGAGAGAGAGAGAAAGACACAAGTCAACCACGCTATTCACTTAGTCAGGTACATTCATCGTGGACAGCTAAGGGGTGAGCACTGTCAGAGAGAGAGAACGGTTTGTGTACGGTCGGGTGGGAGGGGTGAAAGGTCAAGTGTATAAAAGTGGTGTTGAGAGTTGAAAAGAGAGAGAGAGTGAAAGGGAAGAGAAGAAGAGAGGAAGAGTATGTCTTGGCTCAAGTTGTTCCTTTAGAGTATTGAAGTTAGATGTTGGTCAGCTTCTTCAATTTAAGCCTTTACCAAGGCAGCGAACTCTGCAGGGAGACAAACAAAGGGAGAATTTTGAGTTATTTCAAGATCTTCTGGTTATATCTGGTTATATTTCCAGATAAAAATGAACTTCTTTCTCACCATCAACTCCGATCTTGCCGTCACCATCAGAGTCACCGGCCTTAAGAAACGCTTTGGTCTCAGCGTCGGTCAGAGCTCTGGCACCAGCAGAGAAGTTCTGCAGGAACAGCCTGGAGAGGACGACCAGAGAGAAATACTGAGTATTACAGTAAATGTGCCTTTAGAAACAAAAAATAAACTTGTAAATAGTTCTTCAAAACCACAATGGATGTTTTAAATGGGTTATCTATCAGAAAATTTCAAAATCTCAATGTATTCTTCTCACTCTATTCAGCTCATAATAATTTGGCGCCTCTGAATTAAATCCACTAATTGTTTGTTCTGTTTTCTCCTCTGCTGGCATAGTTAGCCTTAGCTTAGCAGAGGCTTTGGGCCACTGACATCACTCTGACTTCACTGTGGTCCAAAGAGAGATGATCCCTGCTCTACAAAACTTGAAGTGAGTTCTAAGAGACTGTGCCTACTTCAGCTCATCCTCCTCAATGAAGCCACTCTTGTCCTGGTCAATGACAGCGAAGGCCTTCTTGATGTCATCAGCGCTCTTGCCAGCCAGGCCGACCTTAGCAAAGAAATCCTTGTACTTGAAAGAGTCGGCAGCTGTGAGGAAACAGAGGAGATGTCGTGTGAGACACTGCAGATGTGTCACACGCGGACTAAAGTGTGTTTGTCTTGTTTGCAAAACCTGACAGCTGGTTTAAGTTCTAGTTACTTTGCAGATTGCTATTAATCAAAATATAATTAACAAATTAATTATGATGTATTTCTACATACTAAGCCATCCAGCGGAATATAAAGTTGTTCATTAGAGTAGTAACAGATCTACTTGCTTCCACATTTAAGTGACGCTTACACATGATGCATCACTAATTGCATTTATAGAATATATAGCATTCTGACATAATGATTACGTTTAGTTTAAGTGATTTAGGTATATTTTGATGATACAAATCCTGTAGTTCTGCCAAAATTATATTTTCAATGCAGGACTTGTAGCAATATTTCTACGTTGTAGAGTTGTTATTTTATTTAGAAAAAGAGTATCCGTGCCTATACTAAAATTTGCAGAGGTATTTTTCTTACATTCATAGATCACCAGCTTTATGTTAAGAACTACACAAATGATATTAAAGTCACATTCTACATATATTTTGCACTACTGATCCAGCCTCAAGATAAAATTATGCAAAAAGCATCTTAAAATTTTGAAAATTAGCTAATGTAAAGTCCAGAAACCAGATTTCACAATTAATCACTCATCTAAAAAATAATAAAGTAAGAATTTAGATCCTTTTCTTGTGCATGTTTTTTTTTGTGTGTGTAGAAACCATCTAAGCTTCAAGGTATAGCACTGTGTGCCGTGTGATTGTCTCATGGTGGGGTTCACCTTGGCAAGCAGCGAGGGCTGCAGTGATGTCAGCATCATTCAGAAGTCCAGCGAATGCCATTTTTTCGACTGAGGGAGGAGAACAGAGGACAAGTCATCAGTTCAGCTGCAGCAAATCAGACAGGATGAAGCAGTTTTACTTTGAATCTACAGCAAGCATATAAAGTTCCCTCACTGCATTTCACAATACAGCATCACAGTCAAAGAGCTATAGAAAACCTTCATTATGACATGCAACATATTTAATAGTTCCTCTCTGTGAGTAATTCCTCTCTGGTAGCCCCAAAAGATAAAGCACAAATGATCAGAAAAGGTAGTCCAATTTTTCCAAAACCAAGCCCTCCAAGGCAAAAGATCAAATATCCTTTGCAGCTGTGGTTTGTTGGCAAATAGATCTTTTTTTTCCCATTTGGTTCCTCAGTTAATCCAAAGCCAAACTCTGAGCTGATGTTCAGACTCGTTTATATCCCGTTGCATGAAGCTGAAGCCCTGAACCCCTCTTTGAGTCAGAGAGTGGTGCCTAAAGGTCTGCAGCTCCTCAGTGAAACTCACCTTGGGGTTATGTCTACCTAGACTAAAGTGGATTCGCTCAGATGAATCTGCTCACTGCAGTGAACCCTCCAGCCACTCTTGCAAGCTTATATACCTTCACTTGCCCGAAATATGATGCATAGGCTATGTAATAGACACGATGTGCAAAGCAGTCGAAGCAGTCGGTTGAAAAATGTGTCCAGTAGACAGAGCTGTTCTATTTATATGCACATAAATGAAGATGCTTAAATGGTAGGCCAAGTGTAGGCCTATGCAAAAGTGCTTGATATTGCATAGGGCTAATAATATACGCTGCTGATTTGGGTGAAACGTACTCTGTGGCCATGTAGTTTTGAACTACTAAACTGTGCCGAGCACCACCGAGAGAAGAATGAGGTAAAGTTTTACTTTGTGTGTTGCAGATCAGACTGACCGAGCAGTTTTCTGGAGAGCAAAATATTGCAGCTGCTGAATCTGTTAGACAGGTTTATATATCAAGGACTAGTTATAATATCAGCATGTTGTACTTTGTATCTAAGACTGTCTCTTGAGAATAAGAATAAGAGTTTTTATTATGCCAAGATGAATCTTTTTCAGTTTTATATTTATTATGATGTTTGTAATATTTGCAAAATATATTTTGTGCACTGCTATCTTTTAAAGTATTGTAAGATTTTCTTAATAAAAGAGATTAATGAAGCACACTGTAGTTTTTCTGATTATGTAGCAACCCTGTGCTTTAACACCATGATCACCCGTGGTGATTGATTACCCCACACGTGCCCTCTGAACTTTGTCGTTTTGGTGAAAACGAGCCTGTGCACAACCGGCGTGCGTAAAATGTCAGCAATGACTTTCTGGGCATTCCAGTGTCAGAAAGGTCTTGTTGTTGTGTTTTGATTGATTATGGCCAGTCATGGTAATGTTGTGACGCTGTTAAAAAAATCCCAAAACATATAAAAAGGCTTTTTTTAAATGTCAATTTATGAAGGATTTTGCACAGATTGCAACAGAAATTAGTATGTATCAACATTTTTCTGGGGTTTTTTTTACGTTTGACTCAATTTAATGGCAACTTTTTCTGACATGAGGCTGGCTGAAACTTACTTCGAGAACTGAGATATTACGCATGGAACATGAATTGCAGCGGAGAATAATTATGCCTAGAACAGTTTTGTTTGTTTTGTTTTTTTTTGTTTAAATAAAATAAATTTTCAAGGAGGGCATATATATATATTATCCTCCTATTATATATAAAAATTCTCCTATTATATCTCAAAAATATATATTTATAAGCCTCCAGCTGAATTTCCATGCTATTTTTTAAATTATTGCAAATAATAAAATCATTTGTGGCCTCTTTCATTGTTAAAGTTTCTGCATTATTTGGCTTAATGTTGCTAACATGTACCACAAAGTGTCATTTTTTTACTATAATAACTTTATTTTTTATAAACATAAAGCCAGTCTTTGTCAGCAACCTTAATAATGAACTAATATGAACATTTTTATTCAAACAAGACAGTAAGACTTTAGATTTCGCTGTGAGCTACAGTGCCGAAGAGAAGAGGGGTTAAGCTGAACAACCAGTGGGAATCGTCGACATGCTCCCATTTAAAAGTTCATCGTCATCATCTGCTTACACGAAGCTGATGGCTGAACGCCAGGATTTATTTCTGGTCCTCTTACACCCATTCAGACCATTTCTCCATATGGTGTTGAAACTATTTGTGAGGCTAATTTGGGAAACGTTGTAAACCTATATCATCATCCTCCTCCTCATCATCATCTTAACGGCCATTATCATCATCGTCTTAACACTTTGGTTGCGTAATGACACCTTGGTCTCACACTCAGAAAACAATGAAATGCAATGAGGATCTTGTCCAGGGGTCTTTCCATGCCCATATTTGCTCTTGTGACGACAGCAGACTGCAATGCACCCTCTGTACATCTGGTGGCAGTGTTGAAACAATCTTTTTAATTATATGTCATACATTCAGATTAAAATTACAGCAAATTTTAATTGTCTGCACAAGACATTATAGAAAATACTGTAAAAATAATAAATTCTTACTTTATTTGTAGTTTCAGTTCTAAATAAATTGATTGTATTTCTTAAAATCGTACATATGTTGTCAAATTAATCACTCCTTCACTTCGGTGGTTTAGGTGTGTGATGTCTTTGCAAATCAATCAGCAATATCTATTTTTTTAACTCTGCTTCAGCTTCTTCAAAGCTCTGTAAAACTAATCTTTGGCCTTTAACATTTGCTGTGGTTAAATGAGGTCCCTCACCTCAAACGACTCAGCCATAGATACTGTAACTATTCCTGCCCTTCTTCTATATCAGGTTTAAATTACAAATATCTCACAGCAGAACTGAAACCCATCAAGACAGGCTATGAACGGCTGTAATTGAAGAAGGTGAAGGATGTCCCACCACGATATTTGGAACATTATGTCTGAAATGTACATTTGTATCAAAAAATTGTAATAATTTAAAGCTTCAACTTTATATCTCTTGCTTTGGTGAGCACTTAAGGATTGTTAAAAACACAATGAAATAATTTTTTTACATACATTTTAAAAAAATCGGCTGCCACATTGAATCTGATGTAATGTTAAGTAATTAAATGATGCAGCAGATATTTATTTTGCCTTCCTATGTGAAATAATTCATGATTATTGGTTTCTTTAATGCTCCACCTGGGAGCAAGAGTTGCAGGCTGCAGCAGAAATAGAAGTGACCTATATTACTCTGACGCCATGGCTTTCCAACTGCGAAACAGTTGCAAATAAATGTGCTTCATTGAAAGAAGTCCTGCAAATGTACTGGGACAGAAACTTAATGCCGGCCCAGAGTTCCTGTGCTGGGTCACTGCAAGTAGCCCCCTCCCCAGACCAGCTACTGCTGACGCTCTGCCAGAGACACCTCTCTGTCTGCCAGAGCTGCTCCTAATCAAACTGACCCTCAAATGTACTTACTGTAAGTACAAATTTGCAGCACTTGTACTTAATTTCAGTATTTTCACTTTATGTTATGATACACATTTACTTTCCTACATAGAGGACATACATACCCACACTGTACAATTTTCTTTCAATATCAGTTTCACATGTTGTGCTCTATAAAAGGTGTGATCTAGTTAGACACACATGACCATTTGTGGAAAGAAAGTTCATTTACTCAATTGCTCTACTTATTTAGCACAGCTCCAATGTACCCCTGGTACCACAGAGTTTGCTACCACATATTATTCCACTGGAATTCTACTACATTTATAAGAGATGTTTTATCACCACTACTTTGGAGATTCAGATTAATAATGCAAAAAAGAAAACAATAAATAAATGATCATGTATTATAGGTTTATAAAAGAAAAGATGAAAATTTATTAATTCAAGGGGGAAAATCAAGAGCTGCCAGCAGTGTTTAAAGTAAATAAAATGAGCTCCACTTTTACTAGCTGCAACATTAAAGTGGTGTGTATGTCTTAATAATTATAATAATTAAAATAATACAACAGTATTCTGGAATGAGGGATCCTGCATGCTAAGCACTCTTATCTTAAGTATTTTTAGGTTATTTTTGTTGCTAATGTATATGTGTGTTTATTCCTAAATACTATACTCTATTTCTGAATGTAATTTAAAACATGCAACTAACTGAAGCTAATTTTTGACTTGGCCGCTGAATGTTGGTACTTGCTAAATTCAGATTTAAAAATGAGTGGAAAGTCTTTTTCTTTATTATCACCTTCCTAAATAAAGCTGCCCAATCAGAGGAGGCGATGCAATCTTTTAGTAAACATGAGGGACAAAATGTATATTCAGTCCGAGCTGTATTCTGTATGAAAGCTGTCTGCAAAGTGCTAACAGGCAGCCAGCATGAACAAAGTCAGCATTTATTTGGTTTGAATAATGATATAAACTTAACATTAAAGTACTTTACATCCAGGATTTATTTCTAAGATATATTTGAAAGAAAAAGGGTTAGATATTATCCACATGTTTGGGAATTCACACCAAATTACTCCATCTAAAGTGTCAAATTGAGCTTTGCCGGAATGACCAACACTTAATTTGCACAGTGGAAAGTTGCCCATGCTGTTAATTGGAGAAACCAAAGCCTCCTGCAAAGGCTGGATGTCTCCCAGTGCTCAATATAACATCATAACACAAGGCTCTGCTCATCTGTTGACAAGAGTCTCACAAGCAGGAAAAAACTACTAACATTTCATGGAATAAAAGTAGACTGTGTTTATTTATTCACTTTTCTGGCAGGGTAGGACACATAGCAGAGAGGCTTGATTTAATTTGTGGTCTACTTTAATTGCTTTATTACATTACTTTCTATTAAATCTACACATATCTTATTACTCTAAACACGTAGGAATCCTTGGATGAGCCCATGCTGTTTACCGTGGCCAGTAAACATTATAAAAAGAGGTCCACCGAGAGACTGTCAGCGTACGGCAAGTCTTAGCAATCACACAGGATTTATGAGGACTTGACAAGTGCAGAAAACTCTGTTAAAAAAAA